>OVBW01002594.1:0-11643 GCA_900406355.1 Erysimum pusillum
ATTTTTGGGCTGTTTCGATTTTCTTTTCCTTATAATTATTTTTTGTATTTTTTTATTAATTTATCAAAATTACTTTTTCCTATTGCTTGCTGATGTGGCAAGTGCTAAATGATTTGTGAGGAAGCTGATGTGGACACTCTCAAAGGGCTCAAGAACCCCCTTTTATTAGTATAGACTAGGGAAATAACCGCGCTACGCGCGGTCTGTTCTTCTAACTATATATTAATATTTTAAATAGTGTTGAAAATTTAAATAGAATTTTATACAATGAACTTTCAAAGTTGTATTTTTATAAAAGTTTTAAAAACCTTAATACATTATGTTATCATAGGTTTTAATTTTTTTTTACTATATTTTTTATAGTTATGGTGGATGTTTTGTAGAAGGTTGTCGATTATTGACCAAAAAGTATTCTATGATTAAATATTGATTTTTTTCACTATTTAGAAGATATGCTACTGAAAGTATTTTAATGTTAACATTTAACCAATCGTGTATACAAAACTCATAATACTGTATTTTGTAGGTTTCTTTTTTTTTTTGTTTAAGTATTTCGTAGGAATTTTATTGAACTTATCGGCCTTGACATCACCATCGACTCTACCGATAATGCATATTAGGAGAAACTCACAAGTTGAGTAATGTAATTAATGTTTTCCTTATTTTCTTCTTCTCCAGTAACATTGCCTCTAAATGTTTCTTTGTTGAAAAATTAACTCGAGCCGACTATTTTGAAGTTAGTTTATTGAAAACTATTAGTCTTTTTTCAAAAGTAAAATTTTCTTTTAAGATTGTTTGATTTTTGTATCATGTTGAATTAGAGAACACAAGTATACAAAAGTGAGTTATAAGTCTGTAATAACACAGCTGTGTGCTATACGTTAAGTGTATTTGAAGTCTTACAATAACCAAGTATATTTTCCTGTCGTTCGCTGTTTTACGTGTCTTCTCATCGTTAATTCTTGAAAGGAAGACACCCTTTTCAGATTGAACATGCCTTACTATTGGTTTGACCATCTCTAAGTGTCAATTGATCCCCTTTTTTGCATGCAAGTTGTACCTCATTCTGTTGACAAAAAGACAAAAGTTGACAAAAAAAAAGTTGTACCTCATTCGATAAGGCTCTATGAAAATACTAACACCAAGAATTTAAGGTAGGAGCACATTGCTACTGAAGAAACAAAACCTTTACAATAATAATCTTTGCCTTTTGTATGTACATATGTACTTACCACAACGCCTTCCACATGTAATTCTTCTTTTACTGACTTTTTACTTCGTGAGGGTCCAATATTCTCGGGATAACTCCACAAATAACAAATAACTGTCTGCATAAGTAAGTCAAGCATGACAAACTCATTACACAAATGCGTAAAGGATTTTTGTTTTTCAATAATCAATCTAGTCAAGGTTAAAAAATTTAGATTACTCATAAATCATCTGCTAACTTGGCAACATTACTCATGCACAACTACTTAAATCAATCTTTCATAAAAACTTAAATAAAACACCTATTATTAAGAACACCAGTATTTGATTAGCTGCTAACATTATCAACATAAGCCTAGATGAGGTTAATAAACTACCATTAATTGAAAATTATTAAATCAGCGGGTTGCACAAAAATGACCAAGAAGCAAGTGTTTGATACAATCAAAGGAAATAATCAAAATATAACAGATGTTCGAAAAAGTATAATAATACTATTGAATCATACAACTGAGCCATTAGAGCTCACTTGAACAGTATAGAAGGATGTCACCAAATTCCAATGGATCATCGAGTGAGAGAAACAGACATGATCAAGATACTACACATGGCATAAGAATATAAGATCAAATGACCAGGAAATAAAAATTCATGAAGCTTTTCATGATTTTTTAACTCTACGAACCTAAAGCTACCATTTCAGTTTAAAACCTGCTAACATTGAACAAACTTAAGTGGGCAAAGCTACCATGTTCAGAAGATTTTAAGAGTCAACCTTGGAATTAGTTTGACAGCAAAATGCAAGAAAGAAAAGTAGGAAATAAGACCTTATACCTACAACCTCTCTCTGTTTATCCCGCATTTCCAGACTCCTTCCACATTCTTTTCATCTTTGAGTTTTATTGCTCGTCTCCAGCTAATAGTACTAACCAGAAAGTGCAAATTTGTCGATAGTCTCCACCCCAAGCTCCTGCATTAAGACACTTAGCAGTCATCAACCAATGATACTATAAATCATATACCGAACAAAGAACAGTCATATAGTAAGAGGCGAGCTAAAAACCTTTTTTATAGTCTTGAGCTGCTCCTTTAGCAACATACAACGTTTCTCACCACTGATTTTTTTTTTCTATATTTTTTGCTATAGATTCCTAAACACGAATAGAAAGACATAAAAAATCAATATATAAAACACAATAATTTACAAAAAGCTAGTAGCACAAGTCAACTGGACAAATGTAGGAAAGTGAAGGCATAAAATACTTGATTCTTGTCATTTCGACATCTTCATTAGCTTAATCCAGCACCAACTCCATATGTTCATGAACCTGCACCAAAGAAACCAATATGAGACATTGATTAATATCAAAGATGGTGTTTATGCGTCTTTAGTCAGCTTCATCTGAGTGCTTATAAATAAAATTCCCTTTTTAATGCTTTTGGCATTTGTGAGTAAAATACAATGGAACTGACACCAAAAAGATTCATTTTTTCGATTCATTGTAGATTCTTTTATAATCGCGTTAAATGGACAAGTTGCAGGATTTCTCTTCCCGATTGGTTTTTGTTCCTGTAAAAGAGATGAAGATATATATACACCTCAAGTGAAGATTTCGGTAATTTTATCTATCGTTTCAATTTGAATAATAAATTATGACATTACTCACCTTGGTGATTGGAGCAGGTTGCGGCGGTGCTGCTTCCTTTGGTTCGTGAAGGATTGCTAATCGTGCTGCAACCGCTGCCTGAAAATAAAACCATAATACAAGCTTAATCTATAAGTTTTAAGATTTGTAAACTGTCATTTAAGATTGAAAAGAAGTTTACCTGGAAACTACGAAGATGTTGTTCGTCTTCATTTGCCAATTGTCGTTCATATTCCCTCTTTGACTATAAAAAACAAATGCAAATGAGGGTGTTAAGATGACAGAGAAAAAATATAACCCAAGGATCAAGCCATCGAGTCGAAGAATGGAAGATCCCATTATGAGAGTTAAGTCAAAGGCTTAATCCCTACAAAATCGCCAATTCGAAAATACCGATCAGCAGAGTCTCACGCGATTGAGTAACCACAAAAGCAAATTTTCAATAGTAGAAGAGAGAGAGACCCGACGGTGAGGAGCATACCCGTGATAGTAGCGAAACGGAGGTAATCGAGATGGTTGTAATTTCTGATGGTTTTAGTAAAAGCAGGATTCTGATGAAAGACTTAATATTGAAGAAACCTTGAATGTAGAAGAAGAAGAGATGGGCAATTAAGAAAGAAGAAGAGGTGGACAATTAAGAACTGGTTGTGGCGATAACGGAGAAGAAGACGAAGAAGCCAGAGAGGAATAATAGGTGCAAATTTTTATTGATTTGCGTGGAGTTTTTTTTTTTTTTAGTTTTTGAGTTGTGTGGACTTTGAGTAATCTTTTTAATTGGGCTTTCGTTTTACCTTTTAAATTGGATGATTGAGAGTTTTAAATAATGTTGAAATTTAAAGGATGATTTTTTTTTCTATTGCTTGCTGATGTGGCAAGTGCTAAATGATTTCTGAGAAAAGCTGATGTGGACACTCTCTAAGGGCTCAAGAACCCCATTTTATTAGTATAGATTTTACTTTTTCTTGTGAGAATATGAATTATGAAATAAATTAATTTATGCAAGTAACTATTGATTGATGCCTACAAGAAGTCACAAGTTCATACAGTTTAGAACAAAACCATATTGCTTTCATGTTTAAAAAAATGTTAAAACGCCTAAACAAGGATTATTTACGACTTATAAACAATGATTTACATGTCTACAAGGTAAAAATAAAGCAAACAGTCTTTAATAGTTTAGGACAAGTGCTTGCTAGATCGCTATAGTTTTTGTAATGGACTAAAGCTAACTGGTCCGTATGGAGATATAGATTTGTATGTTGCATTTTTATTCAATTGTTAGCTGATTATGCTAAATCGAACTCATCATGCCTCACTCGTTCATGACTAAACATACGGTAATTACAATTATGACTAGTCGTAACATAACTCGTAAACATATTGTAAGATGGTAAAGATTAATTATAGCATGCAAATGGAGAACAAAGAAAATTATATTGTACTATGAATGGAAAGCAAAATTCCGGAGAAACTATAATATTTTTTATGCTACTAGTAACCATATTATATATATTTGAATAACTATATTATATACTATTCTATAAATAATTTACATTTTATTTAAAATATTTTGACTAGTTTTTACAAAAATAAAAGTTTTAATCAATTTTCGGAAGTTTATTTCATTCAGAAACAAATATAGCAATGTAAAAAACGCTTAATAATCATATATATAGATCATTTATATAAAAATATAAAGATTTATATTTTTACGTGAAACGATTTTAACTAATTAAGAGTCACAAATGATATTCTGTTAGTATGGGACGCTCTAAGCTTGACGACTCCACAATCCACATGATTCTAGCTAGAACAGAAGTCACGATTCCCTTTTTACATGAATATGATCATTGAATGCCTAAAAGATTCGTCCACTCATACATCAACAGTCAACAGTCAACAACATTCTAAAGTACCACTCGGGCACACATCAAGCTGTGAGACCTACTCATGAGGTTATTAATTTGACCACATACATTAGCACTTCATCCACTATTAATAAATAGATAGCCCATACGGACGTGGACTAGTGGTTGTAATCACAAAAGAGAGATTGTAACGAGTTACTCTGGTTCTATTCCCACTAGAAACTACCCCACAAACATGTAAATGTCAGAGATTTTCACATAGCTCTCCTTGGCCTTGGGATTAGTCGAATCTCATGGCCCGTCGACCCGAGAAACCAATTAGGGGAAATGAAAAAAAGTCCCCGCATTCTGACTCGGAGCTCATGATGTTTATTGAACCGGATCACCGGAGTTAGAAAAAAAAAAAAAAAGAAGGAGATCTTAAAAGTAGACCTTATTCACATGGAAGGGGAAAAGATGATTCAAAATGGAAGGAGAAGAAGATTATTCAAAAAATCCCTTTTATAGGTATCACTCACTTTTGTATGTTACCATACAAAACGGTTACAATCTATCTGTATTTTTTTTTTTACAGAGTTATTACTTGCATACATCGGTTTATAGGCATGCATTGCTAACCTATAACCGATCTTAGTTTTATTTACAACAAAAAATAAATGATTCTAATAGTTTAGCTACTTATTATAATATTTGGCAATACTGGTCTGTCTTTTCTTGTGTGATCTTTGGCTCATTAATGCAACTTGGCCTTTGAAACTTAATCTTTCTTGACCATTGTTGCAGCGCCCTGCTGCTGAGATGAAGAAGATGATGAAGATGAAGATGAACTCGAAGAAGCAGCCGTCTCCACAAATTGGGTTGTGACTTTCTCAAACTTGCTGATTGTTTGCTTAATCTCTGATTGTTGTGTTGATGTTACTGTCTTGCCACTAACGATTTTAGTGTTGATATCTTGTAGTTGTTTGAGACACTTAATCATTTCATCTTTGCTTGTTTCCATGTTGCTCTTCATCTATCATACAACAAAGAAATAGTTATGGTTTTGTTTTTAATCTTTTAATCAAAGCTAGGAATTATAAAATAAAGTTTTGAAGTTATATGCACCTTTGCTGATTTCACATTTCCTGAACCAACTGAAGCCATGGCTTCAGTTAGTTTACCGGTGGCTGCTGTTGTCGCGGAAACATAGTCTTTCGCAGTTTTAGACGCAATGCTTGAGGAAGCTTGCATGGAAGCCTTCAATGACTCGAAGAAAACCTTAAGTTCCGTCTTTGATGAATACTTCTTCTCAAGTTCCGTAACGAATGACATTACTTCTTTAGAAGTCTCGGTTTCAACTTGTTTCACTGATGTGGAAGATGAGCTATTAAATGAACTTTGGCTAGATGTTTTGCTTTGGCTTTCCCTTGATGTCTTTGTTGCTGTATTCGTCGAAAATGAACTTCCTCCACTTACGCTTCCCGCAGCACTTGCGCCTCCTGTAACACTGGCGGCTCCTTTTAAAGAGGTTTTACCACCAGCAGAAGGGCTAGCCGTGGGACTTCCACTTGGACTGCCTGAAGATTTACCGGTAGAGTCTTTGTAAGCTCCACCAGAACTTCCACCGCTCGATTCTTTTGTCTTGGAAGAAGCACTAGAGGATGAACCACTTTCGGTACTTCCACCACTTGCAGCTCCACCAACAATAGCCTTGTCATTAACATCAACATCAAGGCCATAAGATGTTATATCGATGGACTTTCCCTTTGTCTCGGAGGCCGACTTCACGAATGTAGCAACCATTTTAGTCCATTTCACCATAGCAGTGATCAACTCTTTCTTTTGCTTCAATGTCATTATCGCTGTATTCTTCTTTTGCTCAACCAAAGTCTTTCCCATTGACAACATAGTAGCTTTCATACCCCCAGCATCGGCCTATCGCATAACAAACAACGAATATAAACAAACACATTCTTTTATACATCATATGGATATATTGTTTTTTTTTGAGTAAATGTAAAATTTATTCGACCCGAACAAACCTGCTTATACAATGCAACCGTATAGAGAATCTTAAAAGTTTGGAAAAATTTAAAACGTTTGTGAAAGAATTAAAAATCGGAAAACTAAAATTAGCTTCATGAGGCTAGCCATCATATGAACATTATGGTATAGGACTTACAGATTTTGCGCCTTTACCAGCACTCAATGCAGACATAGCCTTAAAGAGACCGTCACATTTTGCTGTCATCTCGGTATCAACGTTTTTCGATGAAGCCGATGCGGTATCGATGAAGGTCATGTAAGACTTGAATTGTGTAAAGAAATTCTTGAACTCAGCAGTCGCGGGACAGCTACCTTCTAGGTTGGTCACGAACGTCAACATACCTTTGTTAGCGAAAGGAGTAAACTCATTGCATTTTCTTGGAAAATTCTTTCTCAAGTACATTTTTAAGAAGAATGTTCCTTGTGCTTCAAAGATCACACTTGATGCTACTACTAGCATCAGACATATCCCTAGTGAAATTCTTGCCATTTTTTTTTGGTTTTTTTTTTTTGTTTTGTTTTGTTTTATGTGTTTTTTTTTTCTCCTTATTGGATGATTTTAGTTTGTAGAAGAAGTGGTTTTATATAGATGCTTTAAAATTCTATTTTTAAGTGAATAAGAGAAAATGGTGGATTGATTTAAGGTTGCAATAGAATAGCAAAAGAGGTTCTCTTGTTTTTTTGAAATTTTTGAGGTTCTCACGTTTCACTCTCTATTTTGATGACAATGTCTACTGCTGTGATCCGCATTTCTCTTCAATCTATAAATAGATGAATCAAATTATAATGTAATTGACTCTTTAATCAAATTTGTGCAACAATCGTTTAAGACCACTACTTTTTTTCGATCTTTATGATCATCCATCTAATTATGCAACCGGGTGGATATCTTTAGATTTCACCTTGTACCAATCTTTGATTTCTGGTCTATGCACTAGTTACATCTCTGACTAGTGGACATATTATCTATGTAGATTTGTCTTGCTCTAGTGTGTTAGTGCTCCTACTAGATTCAAGTGTTGCTCTATGCCTCTATCATGTGAGCTAACTCGTATTTAGATGGGGTACTTGATCTTATCACCGAATTCCATTAAGACAATTATTATATACAAATTTGTAATGAATGCATGCTAAAAATTGTAATAACACCTTACAAATGTATTCCTATGTTCATTCATAGTTTGAACTTTGAAGTCTTTCTCATTTCCAACATGTCCAACAACAATGTATTTTTCAAAGGGAAGTCATCTTTCGACATTTGTGATATATAACAACATGTAAAGTGATAAAATGATGAGAGATAGAGATTAGAAGAATATATTATTGCTCTCATATCTTCTTCAATATACATAGGACATATATATACACAAGATGAACATAATCATAATTAATTACAAGAGAATATTATAGTAGTATGGTAGGAGAAATCATAGAGATTGATAATTTATTTGAATGTTGCTCTTTCCTTAATTTAGTTTCATAGACCTGTAAAGCAAATTGATATGTAATATATTTCCATCACTATACAAATAAGATGTCCACAATTGTTGTAAACTAATAACACCCTATTGTAGAATGATTTTGTTAAGTCTTCGAAAAAGGAATTTATATCAGTTTTTCGTATCTCTTTGGGTTTTGTACTTTTGTTATTTGTTACTCATTTTTGGGTATTGTTGTATTTTTGTCCTGGTGGCTTGGAACACTTCCTCCTCTTATGGAGAGTAAGCTAATATAATTTCTCTGTTTGTCCAAAAAATAATGAACTTATATCAGTTTTTCCGTAAAATTGATCAACAGTATAATTAATCAAGGATCTTAATTTTCTATAATTATAACAGAACTGCTAAGACATTTCCTTAATATTGTAGGTTTTTGAGCAAGGTTATTACCAATTTATTGGCCGCATGCAGAGATTGTTAGTTGATCTTCTTCCATGAGATAACCTGAAAATTATCCAGAAAAAAAAAAACTCACTTGAATTCGATAACATATTCAATCATTTGCCTCAACATTTTTTTTTTCTTGGAGCTAGAGTATTTTTTGATATGGCTATCTTTGATGAAATATGAAATTGAAGTAGATAATTTTTAATTTTTTAAATGATTTTTTATTTAATTGAAGTAAATATTTGTTTTGATTTAGCGACTACAAAGATGAAATATGGTAAAACATTATAAAAGCAAATAATATATTTGCTTAATTTCATTTGGAAGGAGACGAGAGATGTACTTCTTGAGTGTCAAATTTTTTTATTAATGTGAGTGCACTCACTTCTTGAGTGTTTGTTACAATCTATATTTGTTCTTACAGAGTTATTCCTTGCATAGGTCGATCAATAGATCTATGGTTGGCCTATACGGCTATACTGATCTTGATTATATTTACAAAAAAAACTGAAAATCTAAACTTATTTAGCTAGTGATTATAAACGTAATCTTCTTTTTATGATTTGCTGAGCATTAATGTAGCTATGCCTTTTCAGTTCAATTTGCCTTCATTTGTCCAAGAGAAGATGAAGTAGTTGACGAAGACTGTGTCTCGCTTTGAATAGCTGTCTCGACAAATTGAGTTGTGACTTGTTCCCACTTAGTGATTGTCTGCTTAATCTGTGTTTGTTGTGCTGGTGTGCATGTTAAAGATCCTTCTTGCTTTCCTTTATTCTGACTTACAATTTGACTATGGATGGTTTCTAACTCTTGGAGAGTTTTCATCACTTCTCCTTGGTAAGTTTCCATGGACTTCTTCACCTGTCACATAGCACAAGTAAAAGAAAAGATTATGAAAAAGGACTTTGCTATTGTGAATTAGACAAGGACAATGTCTTGGTCCATACCTCTGCTGATTTGCTTCCAATTCTTGACCGCATAAATGCCATGGCACCAGATAGTTTTCCAGTAGCAGATTTAATCCTAGTAAATAAACCTTTTCTTTCTTTGGCGGGTGCAATCATTGTACCCTTGAGTTGTTCGAAGAAGGCCTTGAATTCTTCTTTTTGCGGACACTTCTTTTCGAGGTTCATTATGAATGTTGAGATATCTTTGGAAGTCTCAGCCTCAACTTGTGTCACTGTTACACCACCGCTCTGACTAGCTTCTACATTTCCACTATTAGAGCTTCCATTTTGAGTAGACGTATTAGAGCTTCCACCGGTAGTATCCTTAGAGATAGTATCCTTAGAGGTAGTATCCTTAGAGATAGTATCCTTAGAGGTAGTATCCTTAGAGGAAGTCTTACTTCCATTTGCACCAAAAGAGCTTGAACCAGATGGGCTGCTAGATGGACTTCCACCAGGACTACCCAAGTTAGTGTTTGAACCTGTAGTGTCTTCATAAGAGCCTCCTTTGTTAAAACTAGAGCTTCCACTGCCATAGCTTTTGCTTTTATCGCTTGAACCTCCTTTCTCAGTCGTAACAGTTTCACTAGAAGAAGAGTTTGTTGTGCTTTGTACCATTGTGTTTGTTATCCGAGCAATAATAGTTTCCCATCTTAAGATCCCTTCTTTGATTTCCTTTTGCTGTTCTGCTGATAGCTTCATTGATTCGTCGCTCTCCCCTTTCTTGCGTGCGCCCAAAATCTTAGCCGCAACAAATCTCATAAATTTGAAGGTATTAATGACTTCCATTTTCTCTTCTTGAATTTCCTCTTTTATCTGTTATACATATGCATGGATGTAGTAAATAAAATGGTTCATTAGCCATAAATCTTTTTTTTTGTTTGCGAATTACTAAGAGGCTCTGGACTTAGATTTATTAGTCATAAATCTTGACCTTATAGAAAAACTTACCTTTCCAATCGCAAAAGAAGATATGGCCTGGAAGAGACCCCCGGCTTTAGCCTTCATGTCGCGGTCGTAATCTACTTGGTCATTCCTTTTTATTGGGCAAACATATTTGGCGTATGCTCTTAGTTTCTCAAAGAAAGCTTTAAATTTATTTGTCTTGGGACATTCCTTCTCAAGGTCTGATACAAAGACCATCACTACTTTAACGGTGTAAGGTTCCACATCTTTCAACGTCTTTGGATCCTCAATCTGAGGCAAAGTTGGCTTAAGCTTTAAGTGAGCTGAAACGACGTCCAGAAGAGTCACAGATGCAAAAAGAATAGTGAAGCATAAAAATAGATGAACTCTTGCCATTATTCTAATTTTTTTTTTAGATTGTTTTAAAGCTTGTGAAAAACAAAGGAAGAATGAATGAATTGAAATGGAATTCTTTGTATGCTTTTATAGTTATGTTAAAAGTTCTATGTTTAGAATCATTGATACATTGACCATTGAGAAATTGGTGGATTATAGTCAAAATAATAGTAAAGAGTTTTTATGCTTCTTACGTTTCATACATAATTATTGATGGTGAACTATTTTACATTTTCTTGTCCTTCTTGATTTTTGGACCACCTGCTGATACTACAAGTCTATAACAAAATACTTAACACTACATATTCCTACGACAAGTTCTCTTTCTTTGTCTAAAATTTGTAGGTTTGTTGTCAAAAAAAGAAAAAATTTGTAGGTTCATATATATCAAACCCGTTAAACATATTATGGTGAGGGTTATCGGGTCACATAAAGATATAACCATTGTATTATTGTAATATACCGGTTGGGTACTATATCTTCTAAACAAGCCAAGCTTTGCAATGTAACTTGTTTGATGGTCCATGGGGGCTTAGAATCTCGTATTTGGGTGAATCTAACGGTCTAACTTAGAGGTTGCTATATTAGTTAATTTGTTTTTTAATAAAGAAAAAATAGGACGCACTTATGGTCATATAATCTAAATATTTGTTAAATTTATTAGGAAAAAAATTTAAAGGCATTGAACTAATGGAGTTAAATTTAGTCACAATTCATTGATCAGTTGTAATTAGACCTATTTGTTGCTACTGGTAGAGAA
>OVBW01002595.1:0-11143 GCA_900406355.1 Erysimum pusillum
GTGTATTGTTCTGTAGAGGACGAGCTTGAGCTCCTCCATGAGAATGCGTGTTGAAAAGAGCAATGGCGTTGGAGAATGTTGTTCGAATCATAACGGCGTGAGAGAATCGGCGGCGGAGGAGCTAGAGCTAGGGCTTGTTTTGGTCAACCTCATCTGTGATATTTTTTTCAGATGAGTGTGTGAAACTGAAACGACGGAACAATTGGACCTTCTCAACCATGTAGAGGCTTTTGGATTTGTATTTATTTGGGTAAAAAAAAAATCTGATAATAGTGGATTACGGTAATGGTAGAATACAAATAATTCGAGGTATTAAAAATTACTATCCGAATTCCGAACAAGTAATAATATTCAGACTGAACATGTAATTTTGAGTAATTATGAGTACTAATTGTAGATAATTTTGGAAAAGACTTTTTTTTTTTCTTTTTTTTTTTGGAAACTTTGAATAATTTTAAAAAGTTAGAAGTGGTTATATCGTATTTTAAATCATTTTGGTGATTCACTGAATTTGTTAATATTGTGTAAAATCAATTTGATAATATAAAGAAAACTTTTAAATGATTGAAAAAAGAAAGTCTGATCTATATTCTTACATGTTAAAATAAATTACTTTGATTCAAACTGATAAAAAATGTTTTTTACTTTTTAAAAAGAAAATTCGGATAATTTGGATTTATTTAACTACTAAAGATCCGAAATGCACATGCTTGTTCTTTTCTGGTTTTACTTTAATTAATTATACCAATTACAGACCAGACAAAACGAAAAAAATTAAAAAAAATATTTCCGACCGGTCCAATAGACTTCCGATGAAACATTTCATAGTTTATGTCAATCTTATTTTGTCGCAATGTTTGACATCACCTTTAGATCATCGAGTCAATTAATCTTTTTATTCCCGCAGAAAGGCAGAAACTTTGATCGGAAAACAAAAAAATTCAGGTGGAAGATGTCAACGGAGAGACGTTCTAATCCAATGACCAACGAAGAGAACGCTATGTATGTCCTACGCTCTCAAACCGATCCCTTTTTGCTTTCATTTTCTCCTTCTTCTTTAAATTAAACTTAACCTTAATTTCGATTTGGATTCGTAACTATCTTTATTAAAAACACATCCTTTATTCAGTTTTCTGTACAAGTTTCCTGTTATATAATCTATGCTCAACCAAAAGTTTACTCTTTTGCCAATGTGTCTGCTTTAATTTTTGTCTGTGTATTGATTAGATTAGAATTTGGATTAAAAAATCGTATTATTTTGTGTTCTTTGTAGGTTTCTTGATATATTGCATGAAGCACCATTATTTGGTCACAGGAAATCTAGAAGCCTTGTTGGAAGTTATCTTTTTGTAGTTATATTGGCAAGTTATTCGATTCTTTTGGTAAAGTTCATATTGCTGCATGCATTTTTTAATGTTGCTTTTGATAGTTTTTTTGCCTTTTACATTAGGCAGGTTATGCTATTGTAGCTGCAGGAGCTCCTTGGATATTTCACCGAGTCGAACATTTGACCCCTTCATTGCTCTGTTGCTGCGATGTTGCGCTTTTGGTTGTCACAGGTTTCCAATTTTTCTCATTGATTTTTGGTTTTAACTAGTGTTTGAAGGTATGCATGTATGTAAGTGATAGGTTTATGTTCTGTATCCTGATGGATAGTTACAAAATCCTTCCTTTATTGGTCTTGAACTAAAATCAAGAAAAGTTCTACAACCAACTCAATGAACAGCTTTTCACCTTCTTCTGAGGCCTATTTTAACTATGCCCACTCTACATGCTAGATTGTTAGTTAAATGAGGTTGAAATTCTGTGACAATCCTATGCAAAAGGTCTAAGGTAGCTATAGAAGTACATAGGTCTTGCTCAAGCCTTGCACGATCTGAATAGTTTATTCTCTACTCTTACCTCGATTTGTAATGTCTTTTTTGGTTTTTTGTCGATCAAGCACACATGAGTGAGTATACGCTGAGTGAGTATACGCTTTCATATTTAACATTTAATATATGTGTCTATAAGCATATGCACACATACATTACAATATTGATCTGTCTCTCCCTCTCATTGGCCTTTGCTCTTCATTTGTTGCAACCTGTATCACCTTTTTTTTGCCAGTTTTCTTACGGATACACATTTGATTGTTCGATGGCTCTATATTCCTAAGTTAATTTCTATGCGGCCTATCGCAGGTATCTTTCAACAATACTTTGTTTATCAAGTCCAGAAAATACGTCTCCAGGTACAAAAACTCGATAAAGTGATACACACAATTTACTACTTTTTTGGTTAAAAATTAGATTTAGGTTGGAGGAGTAAAGTTCTTTTACTAATGTTACTATCTTCCTTGGTCATATTGGCATTTATTTTAGTAATAGACTAATTAATATGAGAATTGTCTGCAGGGTTATTACAGTTTCAGTCAAAAGTTGAAGCATGTTGTTCGTCTGCCATTTGCAATCGCTGCATATGGTATTTTCCCAACCATGTGCTTTTTCATGTACATTTTATTTTGAGGATTGTCTGCAGGGTTTTTTTGAGGCCACATGTAACATGTAATTGCCTTGGTGATTAGTTTAATACCTTTGATGTTATGCCAGGGACCGCTGCAATGCTTCTTGTGATAGTATGGAAGCCACACATCCGCATCCTTTCTCTTTCTGCTTTACAACGGTTGGTAGCTCATTGTTCGCTTGTTTAGTATCTTAGTGACACCTACCTCTATAATTCATTTGTGTGTTGTAAATCAATTTGAAAAAGTGATGGCTCTTGGTAGGTTGGAGGAAAACTATTTTTAACCATGATGTTTAATGTGGATATGATCTGCAGGATCATCATGTTGGTTGAAGCAGTTTGCGCTGGCTTCTTCATGGGTTTATACATCGGTGAGTGGCTCGTTCTGATAGTTATTGCTAGCTTCTCATAATTCATAATGTTACAGAGCTCTTGACATAGCCTTTTAAAGTTTTAATGTAACATTTTAACTTTGTGGTGCCTAAAATCAGTACACTGAATGACAATGCTTACAATTGGTTTGTAAAGGAAAAAAAATTTGGACCGAATGTTATACGTCAAAGTGGAACTAAATTCTTAACTGATCTTATCACCAAACTGAGATCAATAGTTTTACCAAAGTACTTGTGGTGCTTTTTGCTATTGATAATTGCTGTGTGATTTCAGGTTATGTTCACCAATACAATTCCGTTAATTCCCGGCCAGATGTCTTGAAGTCATTATATTCTCCTCTTCAGCCATCAAGTTCTATGGAAGGTTTGAGGTACTGAATCATCTTTAATGTATCTAAATTTTAAAAGTTTATGCTGCTTCAGCAAATAATGCACAAGTTTGCTTCTTCTTCTTTATTTGGTATGAAAGGTATTACGAAGGCCGGCTTTCTGATCAACAAACAGCTTTGTTACAATATCAGCGCGAAAATCTCCATTTTCTAAGTGAGGAGGTAAAAACAGTTTCCATCTACTTTGCTTGATTTTCTTTGGCCTTTGCTGTCTTGTGAGCCACTATAGTATCTTAAGTACTTTTGTCTTTGTTAATTGTGTTTTTCAAAGATTCTGAGTTTGCAAGAGAAACTAAGCAAATATGAACAATCTAATGATGGAAGCACACCTCAGGTGAGGATTAGTTCTGGTTTCCTTTATAATATCAAATAGCTTAATTACTCATTGGTACATTTAAATGTATAATAATGCTTGATAGGTTGATCTTGCACATCTTTTAGCTGCTCGAGATCAAGAGCTGAGGACACTTTCAGCTGAGGTAATACTTGATTCTGAAAGCTCGATCTCTATACAATGAAACAAAAACTCTATAAATTTCTAAATCTTAACAATGTGAATGTTTTTGTGAACACCTCCTTTGCAGATGAATCAGCTTCAGTCTGAGCTACGGCTTGCTCGTTCTTTGATAGCCGAGAGAGACGCAGAAGTGCAACGTGTCAGCAGTACTAACAACCAGGTTTTTACAGAAACCGGCATTGNGTATTTTAAATCATTTTGGTGATTCAGTGAATTTGTTAATATTGTGTAAAATCAATTTGATAATATCAAGAAAACTTTTAAATGATTGAAAAAAAAAATTCTGATCTATATTCTTACATGTTAAAATAAATTACTTTGATTCAAACTGATAAAAAATGTTTTTTTACTTTTTAAAAAGAAAATTCGGATAATTTGCATTTATTTAAGTACTAAAGATCCGAAATGCACATGCATCTTGTTCTTTTCTGGTTTTACTTAATTAATTATAATTATACCAATTACCAGACAAAACGAAAAAAATTAAAAAAAAATATTTCCGACCGGTCCAATAGACTTCCGATGAAACATTTCATAGTTTATGTCAATCTTATTTTGTCGCAATGTTTGCCATCATTTTAGTCTTTAGATCGATCGAGTCAATTAAAATCGTATTCCGCAGAAAGGCAGACACTTTGATCGGAAAACAAAAAATTCAGGTGGAAGATGTCAACGGAGAGACGTTCTAATCCAATGACCAACGAAGAGAACGCTATGTATGTCTTACGCTCTCAAACCGATCCCTTTTTACTTTTGTTATTTTCCCTCTTCTTTAAATTAACTTAACCTTAATTTCGATTTGCGTTCGTGATTATCTATGATTAACCAAAAGTTTATTCTTTTGCCAATGTGTCTGCTTTAATTTTTGTGTGTTGGTTTTGTCTTTAGATGACAATTATATTAGTAATTTGGATTAAAATTTCGTATTATTCTGTGTTCTTTGTAGGTTTCTTGATATATTGCATGAAGCACCATTATTTGGTCACAGGAAATCTAGAAGCCTTGTTGGAAGTTATCTCTATATACTTCTATTGGCAAGTTATTCCATTCTTTTGGTTAAGTTTCATATGCTGCATGCATTTTTAAATGTTGCTTTTGATAGTTTTTTGCCTTTTACATTAGGCAGGTTATGCTATTGTAGCTGCAGGAGCTCCTTGGATTTTTCACCGAGTCGAACATTTGACCCCTTCATTACTCTGCTGCTGCGATGTTGCGCTTTTGGTTGTCACAGGTATGCATGTATTTGTAATGGGTTCATGTTCTTATCCTGATGGATATTAACAAAATCCTTCCTTTATTGGTCTTGAATATTCGATAATTATCAAGAAAAGTTCTATAACCAACTCAATGAACAGCTTTTCACCTTCTTCTGAGGCCTATTTTAACGCTGCCCACTCTGTAAACTCTGTGACAATCCTATGAAAAAAGGTTTAGGTAGCTTTAGAAGAGCATAGGTCTTGCTCAAGCCTTGGAATATCTGAATAGTTTATTCTCTACTCTTACCTCGATTTGTAATGTCTTTTTTGGTTTTTTTGTCAATCAAGCACACATGAGTGAGTATACGCTTTCATACTTAACATTTAATATATGTGTCTATAAGCATATGCACACATACAGTGCAATATTGATCTTTCTCTCCCTCTCATTGGTCTCTGCTCTTCATTTTTTGCAACCTGTATCACCTTTTTTAGCTAGTTTTCTTACGGATTTCGGTTGTTCGTTGGCTCTATATTCCTAAGTTAATTTCTTTGCGGCCTATCGCAGGTATCTTTCAACAATACTTTGTTTATCAAGTCCAGAAAATACGTCTTCAGGTACAAAAACTCGATAAAGTGATACACACAGTTTATTACCTTTTTGGTTGGTTTTAAAGATTAGATTTAGGTTGGAGGAGTAAATTTCTTTTACTAATGTTTCTGTCTTCCTTGCTCATATTGGCATTTATTTTAGTAATAGACTGGTTAACATGAGAAATTGTCTGCAGGGTTATTACAGTTTCAGTCAAAAGTTGAAGCATGTTGTTCGTCTGCCATTTGCAATCGCTGCATATGGTATTTTTCCCAACCATGTGCTTTTTCTTGTTAATTGAAACAATAACAAATATAAAATCAAGCAAGGTCTTTTGTTATTATATACGGGAATGCAAAATTTGAGTAGCATTTTGACATGTTAGTTCATTTGAAGATATGTTCAAGTCTTCAAGATTTGCATAGAAGCTCTGATTTTAACCAAACTTGTTCATTGGCTGATGTTTTTACCTTGTTTCCGTGTTTATTTGAGGCCACATGTAACATGTTATTGCCTTGGTGATTAGTTTTAATACCTTTGATGTTATGCCAGGGACCGCTGCAATGCTTCTTGTGATAGTATGGAAGCCACACATCCGCATTCTTTCTCTTTCCGCTTTACAACGGTTGGTAGCTCATTGTTCGCATGTTGAGTATCTTAGTGACACCTACCTCTATATTTCATTTGTGTGTTACATTTAGTAGCGGCTCTTGGTCGGTTGAAGGAAAACTATTTTTAACCATGTTGTTTTAAATGTGGATATGATCTGCAGGATCATTATGTTGGTTGAAGCAGTTTGTGCTGGCTTCTTCATGGGTTTATACATCGGTGAGTGGCTCGTTTTGATATATCATCGCTAGTTTCTCATAATCCACAATGCTACAGAGCTCTTGATGTAGCCTTCTAAAGTTTTAATGTACATTTTAACTTTGTGGTGCCTAAAATCAGACCACTGAATGACAATGCTTACAGTTGGTTTGTAAAGGAAAAAAAAATTTGGACTGAATGTTATACGTCAAAGTGGAACTAAATTCTTAACTGATCTTATCACCAAACTGAGACCAATAGTTTTACCAAAGTACTTGTGGTGCTTTTTGCTATTGATAATTGCTGTGTGATTTCAGGTTATGTGCACCAATACAATTCCGTTAATTCCCGGCCAGATGTGTTGAAGTCATTATATTCTCCTCTTCAGCCATCAAGTTCTATGGAAGGTTTGAGGTATTGAATCATCTTTAATGTATCTAAATTTTAAAAGTTTATGCTGCTTCAGCAAATAATGCACAAGTTTGCTTCTTCTTCTTTGTTTGGTATGAAAGGTATTACGAAGGCCGGCTTTCTGATCAACAAACAGCTTTGTTACAATATCAGCGCGAAAATCTCCATTTTCTAAGTGAGGAAGTAAGAACATTTTCCATCAACGTTGCTTGATTTTCTTTGGCCTTTGCTGTCTTGTGAGCTACTATAGTATCTTAAGTACGTTTTTCTTTGTTAATTGTGTTTTTCAAAGATTCTGAGTTTGCAAGAGAAACTTAGCAAATATGAACAATCTAATGATGGAAGCACACCTCAGGTGAGGATTAGTTCTGGTTTCCTTTATAATATCAAATAGCTTAATTACTCATCGGTACACTCAAATGTGTAATTATGCTCGATAGGTTGATCTCGCACATCTTTTAGCTGCTCGAGATCAAGAGCTGAGGACACTTTCAGCTGAGGTAATACTTGATTCTGAAAGCTCGATCTCTATCCAATGAAACAAAAACTCTATAAATTTATAAATCTTAACAATGTGAATGTTTTTGTCAACACCTCCTTTGCAGATGAATCAGCTTCAGTCTGAGCTACGGCTTGCTCGTTCTTTGATAGCCGAGAGAGATGCAGAGGTGCAACGTGTCAGCAGTACTAACAACCAGGTTTTTACAGAAACCGGCATTGTAGGAAATCAATCTTTAGATTTAGACAAGAATTCTAAGTAAATCTTGTTTGTGATGGTACTGCAGTATATCGAAGAAAACGAAAGGCTGAGGGCAATTTTGAGTGAATGGAGTATGCGAGCCGCAAATGTAAGTAACTAGTGTTAAATCTTGAGAAACAACATTTGATCTTTTGTAGTGGACAAATCTTAAAAACTGAAATCGGTTTTTCGTGAATAATATCAGCTTGAGAGAGCTTTGGAAGTGGAGAGGATGTCGAACTCAGAACTACAGAAGGAAGNCGAAGAAAACGAAAGGCTGAGGGCAATTTTGAGTGAATGGAGCATGCGAGCCGCAAATGTAAGTAACTGGTGTTAAATCTTGAGAAACAATCTTTGATCTTTTGTAGTGGACAAATCTTAAAAACTGAAATCGAATAATATCAGCTGGAGAGAGCTTTGGAAGTGGAGAGGATGTCGAACTCAGAACTACAGAAGGAAGTAGCAGGCGCGCGTAGAATGCAGATGCTTGAGACAACATCTGAGCAACCTCAGTTGTAAAATGGGAATCACAACATTTAGGTTTTAACATAGCTCAGGAGTTTGATGGTGTAACAAGTAAAGATCATGGAGTCTCTCTACTGGAAAAGAAGTTTGTGTAGTGATGAAGCTTTTCTTTTTTCGTTTCTTTTTCCTTTCACTTGAAATCAAAGCTGATTAATGGTTTGTATCTTTTGCTTCCTCAGAAAAAAAATTGCAATAGCTTTCTTTTTTTTCAAAATTGTGTACAAATTGTTTAATTGATAAAAAAGGAGATGCTTGTTTTTTTCAAGCCTTCATAATGGTATTCGATCTGAATTTCGGTTTGATTTCATTAGCTTCGAATTTTCGGTTTATGAATAATGATATAAGATTGTGTGGTACGTTTTCGGTTCGAATTCAGATTTTCGTAAAATATATTTTTAATTTTCAAAGAAATTTCAGCTTAAAATTGGTATTGGNGCCTCAGTTGTAAAATGGGAATCAAAGCTTTTAGGTTTTAACATAGCTCAGGAGTTTGATGGTGTAACAACTAAAGATCATGGAACTGAAAGAAGTTTGTGTAGTCATGAAGCTTTTCTTGTTTTTTTTGCCTTTCACTTGAAATCAAAGCTGATTACTGGTTTGTATCTTTTGCTTCCACAGGAAAAAAAATTGCAATAGCTTTCTTTTTTTTCAAAATTGTGTACAAATTGTTTAAATGATAAAAATGAGATGCTTGTTTTTTTCAAGCCTTCATAATGGTATTCGATATGAATTTCGGTTTGATTTCATTAGCTTCGAATTTTCGGTTTATGAATAATGATATAGATTGTTTGGTACGTTTTCGGTTCGTATTCAGATTTTGGTAAAATATATTTTTAATTTTCAAAGAAATTTCAGCTTAAAATTGGTATTGGTTCGATTCGGTTATAAAAGAGAATAATCTATTTGTAGTTCATGATAGATGTTAATGGTTGAGAGTTGAGACGTTTTAGTGGCTTGTTCAAATCTCCGGTCCTCTTGAACCGGTATGGAGATTAAATTGTACCAGAACCAAACCGATTATATGAATTGGGTTTATATAAGTAGTTTAAAATCAAGAACCCGAAAGTTTCGTTTTTGTTTGTTTGGGATAAGTTAAGCGGTGGGATTTTGTATGGAGCCGCCGAGTTTGAGACCGGAGGAACCACCGTCATGGGAGGACCTTTACAAAGTCAATCTAATGCCATCGGAGCTTTTTCTCAAGTTCCGCAAAGAGATTCAAGGCCTTCGCGTCGGCGTCAATTTCGAGGTCCTTCTCTCTCTCTGTCTNCAAACCGATTATATGAATTGGGTTTATATAAATAAGTTTAAAATCAAGAACCCGAAAATTTTCGTTTTTGTTTGTTTGGGATAAGTTAGAGCGGTGGAGTTTGTATGGAGCCGCCGAGTTCGAGACCGGAGGAACCACCGTCATGGGAGGACCTTTACAAAGTCAATCTAATGCCATCGGAGCTTTTCCTCAAGTTCCGCAAAGAGCTTCAAGGCCTTCGCGTCGGCGTCAATTTCGAGGTCCTTCTCTCTCTCTGTCTTTGTCTCTTCTAGGTTCAACAAATCTTTGAATTTCTTCTTACTGACCAATAAAATGGGTTTTGAAGTTGTAAAGTTTGAAATTTTATGGATAATGGATTAGTGGGTTTTGAGTGTAGGGCTAATTATTTGGTTTATTAGGGATAAGTTCATCTATTGAGGCATTTACATATATGTACTCAAAGAGACCTGTTGTTTGTTGTTTTGAGCCATGAGATATTGAGATGTGATCATTGTCTTTGAATTACTTAGTACGGACCAATAAAGTGGGTATGAAGTTGTAAAGTTTGAAAATTTATGGATAATGGATTTGAGTGTTGAAGCTAAGTATTTGGTTTATTAGTGATGCATTGTTCTGTGCTGTTTTGAGCCATGAGATGTATCATCACTGTCTTTTTTTTGGGGGCTTGTCCAGTTATACAACGAACCTACGAATGATTACCATGCAAAGCTTGTTTTGAAGCCTCTATCTCCCGAAAGGAAATGGAAGTTTATATTCGAGCCGCTACACCAAGAAGTTCGCGTTGTATCAAAGAAGATTCCTATCACCAGATTTCTAAACCTCCAGGTTTTTTGTTGTGTCTTTTTGTGGTAGCTGGAAATACATGTAGTTGTAATCTTTATCATTTGCAGGTTGGTGTTGGACATAATTTTCAAATGAATGCAATTGGTTGGAAATGGAAGCTTACCTCGTGTTTGGGTGGAGATGGTGTGTCTCGGATTCGAAACAAAACTACTCTTGGTCTTAGTCCTGGTATCGATTTCCGGTTTGGATGGAGAGCTGATTTTGTACTCCCAGAAGTTACTGGGCAAGTCACAAATCTTTCATATATCCTACATTTTCCAAATAAACACAAATCTTTGCCCGTCTTTTTTGGTCACAACGCTTAGCTGATGAATGAAACAGGGCCCTTGGTACTGAGGAACCGTTATTCAACATGAGCACAGGGCGTTTAGAGGCATCATTGGACAGAATAGAGACCATTATTACCCATTCAGATTATCTATAGCCAATCCGTAAGTGTAGCTCTTATATATGTACTTTCTTTCAAACTAGTCACTTGATTATAAATTGTTAGTGTAACTCTTTTTTTCTTTCTGTTACATTTAGGTACTCTTCTTGTTGGACATGCTTGAAAGAACATACATTGCGGAAACTAGGACGAGATCAATATCAGAAGGCAAACATGTGAAAGCACACAAGCACTTTAATGTTTACAANTCTCTTGACAATATCAGAAGGCAAACATGTGAAAGCACACAAGCACTTTAATGTTTACAACCAAAACATAAATATCCATAAGATTTGCTTTATGCGATCACAACACATCTTGTTGGTATTTTCATGTCAGTTATGCGATTTTGGTAATCACTAGTTTGATGAACGTTCGTTTTAGATCATGGTGGTAAGCCCAATCTGTAATCGTTAGGGATATTTTTCCGGATTGGTCGGACTAGGATTATTTATTTTATAGATATTCGTTGTTTTATGCACAAAATGTCAATATCTTCTAGTCATATACTTTTTCCAATGTCTCTATATACA
>OVBW01002601.1:0-11625 GCA_900406355.1 Erysimum pusillum
CTGGCCCCGGCCCCAAACTTCGCGGATTACAAAAAAAAAAAAAAAAAACTTCTTCGCGGATATTGCGTTTGTTGAGTATTAATCCTGATGTAATCTCTAAAGGTTTTACTTTCAGTCAGAAGCTTTCTTTGATATTGAATGAACATTGGGCTAAAAAGCCCTTCTTATTTTCTTCTTGATCAGTCAGAACAGAACAGTCTCCTTGATCAGACTATTTAATCATATGTTCAAGTATAAGTAGGGAATGAAGTGGTGTAGCACATTGTGTGTTGAACATATGTGTCTTGCATTGTGACCATTTGTTATTTACTGATCTAGTCATTAGTTTCCATTTAATTTGCCTGGTCAAAGTACTATATGCCACCATGTATAAAAGAATGATGTATAAAAGAATGATACATGTCATTTAATATATGTGTATACATTAAAGAATAGGTATGGCCTGAAACTAGCTTGAATATTAAATTGCCAGGCTTAGACTTTTGAAATGAATTGGTCCAACAAGAAGTTATCTTATAGTTTACCAGCTTCTGATTTCTTCTTCTCCATAAACAAAAAAAAATTGAAAGCAAAAAAGTCTCAGGCCTCCAATGGCAGAGCCACGACCATATCAGCGTCCTCCTCAGGTGTTCATCAGTTTCAATGGAAACGAGCTTCGCGACAATTTCATCAAATATCTTGTGTGGGGATTGAGAGACGAGAGAATCAACGTTTTCATTAACAGAGAAGAAGCAAATAGGAGAGACATACGAAACCTCTCCACAAAGATCGAGGAGTCGAATATCGCAATCGTCATCTTCTCCAAGAAGTATACAGATTCAGAGATGTGCTTGAACGAGCTTCAAAAGATACACGAGCATGTAAAACAAAGCAACCTCAAGGTGATTCCTGTCTTCTACGATGTGAGTACGAGCGATGTGAAGAATCTCGTGGGTGAATTCGGTAATCATTTTGAGGAAATGAGGGAAAGATACAGAAACGATCCACTCAAGATCCTGGATTGGGAGGATTCATTGAGTTCAATAGCAGAGAAGACCGGTTTAACCTCGGAAGAACATAGGTAATGATTTGCTTTTTTATGATTCTTATTAGTATAGAAGAGCTTTAAGCTAGTTATTGATAGGTTTCTTGTCACTCACTCATGTTTACAGAACGGCTTTAGGTCTTGTTAGAGCAATTGTTAACGTGGTTAAGAGCGAGCAACCAAACTGCTTGGGAGGAAGAAGAAAAATGTCCAAAGGACAAGTGTTTGTTCTGGCTTCAGCTGCGGTTTTTCTCTTTAGTGTCTTCGTAACTCGGTTACTTTGTACTGATGTGCAAGTTTACAAGGCTATTAAGTGTTTAGTAGGTTTTCCGGTTTTGGTTGGTGTCTTGCATCAGCTTTATTGTTTATGGAAACAACCGAACAGATAACTTCTTGACTGATCACCAATTCTTGGTCAAATGGTTTTGTGTTGTTTGGTTATACATCTCTTCAAGTGTTCTGTATTACTCTGCTTCTTGATTAGTCTGTTTCTCTCTGTAAGCTTATGACAAAGACAGTTTCATGTCTTTTATCTTCATTGGTGTGAACATTTTAAGGGTTTCTCTTGATAGTTTTCCGTCAAAACATTTTTGACCCGACCCATCATCTGGAAGAGTATTCGGATCCATTGAGACAGTGACGTTTAAAGATGACTATTGTTGGATATTAAAGAAAGACTGAAAAAAGGTGAAGACTTTGGCATGGAGTTAAAGATTGGTCTAAAGAATTAAAGAAAGGTCTCTCTGTATGTTTTTTTAAGGATTAAATTGATGAGACCAATGATAAAACAAAGTCTTCACCAACTCTTATCTCTCAGAACAACCCGCAAACTACTCCAAATGGCACAGCCAGTTCAAGAACCCCGTCCTCAGGTGTTCATCAACTTCCGCGGAGCTGAGCTGCGCGATAAATTTGTAAGGAATCTTGTGTGGGCCTTGAGAGACTCAGGGATCAACGTCTTCATAGACAACAATGAGCAGAAGGGAAGAAAACTTATACATCTCTTCACAAGAATCAAGAAATCGCACTTGCCATCTCCTCCGAGAGGTACTGTGAGTCAAAATGGTGCTTGGATGAGCTTGTGACAATGAATAAACAGATGGAGGAAAAGAAACTCAAGGTGATTCCAATCTTCTACAACGTAAGAGCGGACGAGGTGAAAAGAGCAGCTGATCCTAATAGATTAGCTCATCCCGATAGAGAAGGCGTTCCTGATGGAACGTTTACTGTTCTTTTCAAGGAATTGAAGCAGAAACACGCTGCAGAACCCGAGAGGATCGAGAGATGGGAGTATGCCCTGAAGTCTGTTACCAAAAGATTTGGCTTTTCCCCATCAACTTACACGTAATTCTTCAATCACTCTTGTTGTGAATTTGATAAGCCAGAAAAAATTCTTGATAATTCTTATATTATGGATATAGAAAAAATCATGTTTCTTTCTCTAACTCTATGTTTTATGCAGAAACGAGTTAGCTTTTGCCGCGGCAATCGTTAAGGAGGTTAATAAACAACTACACATGGCCATTAAAACAGGGTGGTCTATTGGAGGTGTTGCTTTCTTGGTTCTTTTCATCAGCTTGCTCGTTAGTGTCGTCATAGCTCTCTGCTTGTACTTGATTTGAAGCTTTTCCAGACTCCTAAATGGTTATTAGGTTGTATTGGTTCTTGCCTGTCACATTTGGTATAAGAAAAACCAGAACCAATCACAACCTCCTTCATAGTTCTGGTTTTGTTCTAGAGTGGCCTTGTCTGGTATTAATATGTTCTATATTTACACTTTTTTCATCTTGAAAATGGATCATTTGGTTGGTTTCATGTCTCAGCTAAAGTGTGTGCGGGCAAAACTGAACAGAGGACCTCTTTTGGATTGACACGGTCAAGTTGTTTGTGTGTCTTTTGTTAATAGTACTATCTTCAAGAAAAAGATTGTGTTCTCTATTACTCTAATTCTATCATAAAAGTCTTTTGCTTCTTCTCTGGTCAGCTATTTATGGCAATGGCTGATTTGATCCCTTGTGTGATCATTGAGTAACATTACAGTGGTTATCTATGAGAATACCAAAACAATGAAATAAATTATAAGACAAAACCTATGACTAAACCTCCCAAGTTTAATTTCACCTATGTTTCTTCAGTTTGCATCTGTCAGACCAAAACAACCAAACTTGAAAACAAACCAGCCATGGCAGAGCTGAACAAACGTCCACGGCCACCTCAGGTGTTCACAAATTTCCGTGGAGAGGTACATGGACTCCGAGTGGTGCTTGAGAGAATGGAGTCAGAGTCGCTTGAATTCCTCTTGCTAAGCTATCCTTCGTGGGTTCCAAGAGACCTGAACAGATACATTGATACATTGAGGTTTAAAGATGACTGTTGTTAAATATTAAAGAAAGACTGCAAAAAGGTGTAGACTTTGGCATGGAGTTAAAGATTGGTTTATAGGATTAAAGAAAGGTCTCTCTTTATGTTTTTTAAGGAGTAAATTGATGAGACCAATGATAAAACAAAGTCTTCACCAACTCTTATCTCTCAGAACAACCCACAAACTACTCCAAATGGCACAGCCGGTTCAAGAACCCCGTCCTCAGGTGTTCATCAACTTCCGTGGAGCTGAGTTGCGCGATAAATTTGTAACGAATCTTGTGTGGGCCTTGCGAGACTCAGGTATCAACGTGTTCATAGACAACAATGAGCAGAAGGGAAGAAAACTTATACATCTCTTCTCAAGAATCAAGAAGTCAACAATCGCACTTGCGATCTTCTCCGAGAGGTACTGTGAGTCAAAATGGTGCTTGGATGAGCTTGTGACGATGAATAAACAGATGGAGGAAAAGAAACTTAAGGTGATTCCAATCTTCTTTAACGTAAGAGCGGACGAGGTGAAAAGAGCAGCTGATCCGAATAGATTAGCCTATCCCGATAGAGAAGGCGTTCCCGATGGAAAGTTTACCGTTCTTTTCAACGAAATGAAGCAGAAATACGCAGCAGAGCCCGATAGGGTCGAGAAATGGGAGTATGCCATGAAGTCTGTTACCAAAAGAATTGGTTTTTCCCCGTCAAATTACATGTAAGTCTTTAGTTACTCTTGTTGTGAATTTGATGAACTTGTAATGCATAAAAGAGATAGATAAGAATTCAAAAGTGGACATAGAAAAAATCATGTTTCTTTCTATAACTCTATTTCTTGCAGGAACGAGTTCGCTTTTGTCGCGGCTATAGTTAAGGAGGTTAAGAGACAGCTACACATGCCCACTAAAACAGAGTTGTCTAATGGAGATGTTGCTTTCTTGGCTCTTTTCATCAGCTTTCTCTTTAGTTTCGTCATAGCTCCTCTGTTTGTACCTGATATAAAGCTTTTCCGGACTCCTAGATGGTTTTTAGGTTTTCCGGTATTGGTTCTTGCCTGTCACATTTGGTATAAGAAACACCAGAACCAAGCACCACCTCCTTCATAGTTCTGTTTTTGTTCTAGAGTGGCTTTATGTAGCTTTACTGCTGTTTGGTTGTGCGTGGTACTAATAAGTTCTATATGTACACTTTTTTCATCTTGAAAGTGGGGTTTTAAGATCATTTGGTTGGTTTCATGTATCAGCTAAAGTGTGTGCAGGCAAAACCAAACAGAGGACCTCTTTTGGATTGATCAGGGTCAAGTTGTTTATACATCTGTGTGTCTTTTGTTAATGATTGTGTTCTATATTACTCTAATTCTATGTTTGAGTTATTGAGAAACATTACAGTGGTTATCTATGAGAATAACAAAACAATGAAATAAAGATATAAGACAAAACCTATGAGTAAGCCTCCCAAGTTTCTTTTCACCTTTGTTTCTTCAGTTTGCATCTGTCAGACAAAAACAACCAAACCAGCCATGGCAGAGCTGAACAAACGTCCACGGCCACCTCAGGTGTTCACAAATTTCCGTGGAGAGGTCTGCTGGCGTTGCAGCTTCATCGAGACACTGAAGATGATCATGAGTTGTGCAGAGGTCAACGTCTTCATAGATAGCAACATGCTAGGGGAACAGAACTAGAACATCTCTTAGACAAGATCGAAGAGTCAAAGATCCTGATTGCTGTCTTCTCAGAGAGGTACATGGAGTCAGAGTGGTGCTTGAGAAAATGGAGGAGCTCATGACTAGAGTATAGAGGCAAACTTATGTTGTGGGGCTTGTGGCGTGTGCTTGTCTCTTGTTATCTATGTGTGTTGACTTCTTCGAAGACAAGATCTTCGTCCTTGATTCTTCAAAGATAATAAACTCATTTTGTTGCTCAGTCGCAATGACAAAACTATTCTTCGTTTTGTCCAAGAGACCTGAACAGATACATATACATACTGCTTGACCTTTAGACTTGGTTCTTGATTCTTCTTTGATTACGTAGACATTCAATTTAACTAAAGGCTTTGAGCTACTAAACACCATGGATGATTTCGGTTTGGTTTGAACATAAACAAGAACACAGTGGTTCATTTGATTCTCTCTTGATCATTCGCTTCTCACGATTGATCATAAGTTTGATTAACGGTACCTTCTGAGTAACTTGTCTCCATATCTCGTTCACACTTCCATTTGGATGCGTATAGTCGAAATATCGTCTCACCTACAAAAACCAACGTTCATATTCATATATGCGGCAACAAGGGAAAAGGTCGAAAAGACCGAACAAGAAACTCTCTTTTACCTCTTTCATAGCCTTTTGGTACTTTAAAATCTTTTCTGGTTTCACTTTTCTCAGCTTCTTAACCACAAACCCAGGTTTCAAAGCGGCATCACTCCTCAAGAATATAGAGAACTTCTTGTAGTCTACAACATCTTCAAAAGGTAGCTCAATGCCATCACTTACAATCACCGGGACACATAAACTGGCAATGGCATCAAATAATCTGCAAGCTGAAGGAGTATCACCAGCTGGATGTAGACAAAACTTAGACGTATGCATTCCTTGTTTAGCCGCACGCCTATTCTCTCTTGATTGTGTTCCGTGTTTCATCACAACATCATCTTCATTCTCAAGCAGCTTAAAAAGCAAATCTCGGACTTTGCCTCCCTGATAAACACACACAACAGAGCACATTAGAACATACATTGTCAAAATCAGCCTCCATGTTCTCAGTTTCTAGAAAGACCTTCAAAATTTACGCCTTTCCGCAGATTCTTTCATTTACTAAAGTGGACAAATTCGGATTTCTCGTAAAACTCTCACAATCTAAACACATTTGACATTCAATTCCAATCCATAAACAAGTACACTACCTAGTAACTACGGCTGGATTATCTATATCTAATTCAAAAGTACTCAACTTCACAAACTCGTTTCCGAATTCAAGATCAAGAACAATGGAGATCATTAAGACTTACATCTTTGCGATATCGGTTTCCCATGAAGAACAACAAGTTGTTCCTCTGCTTAACTCCAAGCTCACCTTCATAAGCATCAATCCTATGAGAATAAGGTATGATTACGTCTTTCACAAGCGACCCTTGGTCACCTCTTAACCGACCAAAATCCGCCACAAGCAAAACCGCATTCTTAACCCGATCCATAACCCGTTTCAACGCATTCGGATCACCAGCAACAATCACATGATCCCTCCCATTGTTCCTCCTCCACCATTCTTGACCTTCTAACCAACCCACCAAACTCTCCTGCATCTCCTCGTCACTATACCCAAACCCGGATCGACCCGAATTCACAATCAAACTTAACGAAGAGAAAGCCGCAACGTAGAACAAATCCGCCTCCACCGGATCAAATACCCTAACAATTGGAGACCCGCTTCGTTCAATTTCGGGTCGGGTAAGATCCGAGAAAATGTACCACTCATGCATATGCTGATGACCCGGATATTTCAACCCGGTGACGTCATCAGATTTCTCTCCGCCGCGAGCTATGCCGTGTTGCTCGATAACTCCGTAAGTGAAATTCGTCGGCAAGTCATACATGTAAACCTTCGTTTTACGCGAATTTCCATAAAAATCGAAACTTTCTTGAGAATCAACGAGATTGCGCCGAATTGAGCCAGAATCTGAGTAAAAATTTGGGTAGAAGAAGGTATTAACAAAAATGAAGACTAATAAAACAGAGAGAAACGAAAATGTGAGCTTCTTTGAAGATGAAATATTGGGTTTTCTGATTTTGGGGTTTAATTTCTCTTTCATCTTGTAAAAGATTCCTTCTTCTTCTTCTTCAACGATTCTTTAATTGAAGAAAGAGCTAAGAGGAAGAAGAAGAGATTGAGTTTCGTGAAAATTGTAGCTCTTGGAAGAAAAGAATAAAAAGAAAAATATTATCGAGAATATAGAAAAGTTCAGCTTCACGAGACATTCTGACATTGGAAGTGGTTGTGTTGTGTGAGTGTGACTGTTGTTGTTTGAGAAAATCGACGTTTAAAATTAATTATTAAGTCGGTTTCCTTCAGCTGTTATCTGGCTGTTAGGCACTGTTACGAGTTACGAGATTATGGCTCATTGGTAACATACTAAGTTGGCTAATACTAACTAACATTACATCTGTAATTGCATAATAACATAATCTAATTGCATAATAACATGTAGTATATGACAGAATAAAAATTTATTAAATAAAATTGTCTGATACATTTTCATGATAATATAAATTTTTATATTATGAATAAATATATATACATATATATCTATATATTTACATAATGAAGTTTTATTTGAATTTTTTATGCGTTTTTTTTGTGTTTTGTTAAATATTATGCAATTTTTTTTAATTGATAATTGTTTTTTGTATAATTGCATTAGAAAAAGTCATTCTGATATCCTAAATAAATTTAAAGAAGGTTGGATTTATAACGAATGGATATTTTCGTCACTTTTTTGTTTACCAAGCTATCATAAATAAAATACCTGACTAGACATAAAGTCCAAATGGTCCAAATAGACAAAAAAAAAAGTTACATCACACAATAAAGTCGAATATATGTAAAAGAAATTTTCACAAATGTCACTTATAATTTATGTTTTTATTAGATATTGTATCTAACGAATGATCTATAAAATTTTAATCTAAACACATAAGTTAAACCATTTCGTACATATATCTCCCGTTTTAAAGTTATATTTATCGTTAACTAACGATTATATGTTTTAAACCAGTTTGTGTGTTTTACTATTTTCATTTTGTTAAAAGTAATTATTTCTTTAAAATTGTATATTTGAATTTAATTTTTAAAAAGTTTGTGTTTACTATCTTTAGAAATAAAAGTGTCATGGTGATTATGTTCATTACTTTTTCAAATGTGTTAACATTATACATTTAAAAATATTATTTGTAGTTTGTTTTATAATTTATTTATTCTTTTGTTAGATCTAGGAATATCCTATTAATTTTTTTTTTTTTTATAGCTATGCTTTGTTTGACATCTCTCGCCTAAGGCGATTTTTTCTTCCAAAAGTCGCTTCCGAAAACAGTTACTGTTCACCACCGTTCCGGCCGACGCCGGCTTCTCCGGCGTCGGTCGGTCCTTTGTTTTTTTTAGTTTTTCCGATTTCTGCTTTCTTTGTTTAAGATCTAGTTGAATAGGTTTCTCTTCTCGATGGAGAATTTTAAGGCAAATCTTCAAAATCTTAATCACCGCCTTGAATTTCATTGGGTGAGTCTTGTTCCGACCGTGTTCCGGCGAGTATTCCGGTCACTTTGTGTCGGTTTCCTTCCGTTGGAGAAGTCTCCTGGCGGTTATTGTTCTCAAGCGACGCTTCGAGTCCGATTTCCAAAACCGCCATGGAATCTCTTCTACACCACACTCCTCTCTGTTATTGCCTATTGTGGACCAGTTTCAATCACCGATTACGGCGATACAATCCGTACCCTTTTGACGATCCAGCCTGCTTTTAATTTCACCGGAATTTCCCTCAACCACGTCCCCGCCGGGATACTCTCTGAGGATGATGGGGATGTCTACAGTTTCTGGGTGATCACCTTCTCTTCGCTGGACATGACTCATCGTTTTTCACAGATCTCTGTGATTTTTATTCACCTATGTTGGGTTTGGTATAAACATGAAGTGAGATCTACACTATATGCCTCATGTGATTGGTTTTATTGTTTTGTTAGAGCAAATCGAATTCAACAGATGAGAGTTGTTCTCATACTTTTTTCCAGTGAGACCCATCGGTGCTCTTCATGTTTTTACCAAGACAATATTTTATTAATTATACTTTTAAGCACGTTCTGGTGGCATTGGGGGCATTCATCATGGCAACATTGGGTAACAGAAAGGCTTCCATATAAATTGAGTGCATATTTGCTGGAATCACCCAATATATTGAGGTAAACGAAGCGACAAGATCCAGGATCATCTCCAACAACATTCAGTTCACATTTCAAAAGTAAAGTCACGCCAAAGGCGTTTTGGAGTCTCAGCAGCAAGCTGATAGCCAATTACAAGTATGTGAAAGAGGGACATAACAGATTTCATCTGTTAGCCCGTAAGGCTTTTGATAGCAGGGTTACTCTCCACTCTTTCATCGAAATTGTTTCAATTTCCTATATTCGCGTACAATGGTTGTTATGTATTTTTTTGTATCTTGTAAACTTTTTATGATATCAATATAATTGTTTTGCCGAAAAAAAAAAAAAAAAAATCCTATTAATTTTTTATTCGATTTTTGGTTCCTTGATTCTCCCGAAAGTGATAAATTTACAGTGAAATCTTTGCAATATCGAGCGGCGACGGCTCGTCAGAACACGGTAGAGATTGATCTCAGTGATCCCTATTAGAAATTAAAGTATCAAACATATTTCGAGGAATGATTCAACATTCCATATATCACTGATGTGTATATCTCACTATATTTTGCTTTTGTGGATATAGAAAAATAAAACAAATAAGCAAATGCGAAGTATGCCACTAGTTACCGATCAAAAAATTCGTGATACTAGATATTTTTCACAATTTTTGTGCAATTTTTTTTGTAAAATTACAACGATTTCCTACACAAGAGTTGTCGATTGTTAAGTAGAGAAGATCGACTTATTTTTGCTGTTTGAGGCCCATTTCTTCTTTGGTTAGGCTAATTTTTGGCCCATATTCGGTTTTGTTGAAAAAAGTAAAACTTCTAGTTGAGTGAAAAGATTAGTTATTAAATATAATGAAATGATATCATAAAAGTTTTTAAATTACAAAATTACGTCAAAATAATTTTTTTTTTATCGGTAATATTTTATTAAACAAGACTAAAAAAAAATATAAAAAGGTACAAAACATAATTAAGTCAAACATTGCTAAAGAGTTTTAATAACTTGAACTTTTACAAAAAAAAAAAAAAGCTATACATTAATAGAGAAAAAATTTAAATGCCCAATTATCGAAAGTACGGAAATTTTAAATATCACCATAATGTTGAATTGTGACACGTGGATTAGGGTTGATTAGGGTTGTTCATGTATTTATCTGTTATGAGTTATCATACAAATATCTCCGGCCGCCAATAAATTTTCATAACCTGATTAGTCACCATGCATTTCATCCCAACTTGATTTCCAACAACCCAAGAAACTCCCTTTTTTTTTTTTTTTTTTCAAGTCTTTGAAAGTGATCAACTCTATGTTGATCCTAAAAGAAGTAATCGATTGTATAAACAACTAAGCAGTGCAAATTATATCAACGTAAGTTCTTCACTCTCTCAATTGCATTTTTAATTAAATGACTTTAATTGACTTGTACGCTAGATTTTAGGGATCATGTTGTTAAACTGCCAGATTCAATACGTTTTTTTCATATTATTTTTCCCGAAATTTTAGGGTTTTGTCGTGATGGGTTGCGATAGAATCAGTGAATTGCCGGATTCTTTGCTAACTCAGATACTCTTAAACCTTCCGACCAAAGATTCCGTTAAGACAAGTGTTTTATCAAAGAGATGGGAACTTCTTTGGCTTAAGGTTCTTGGAATTGACTTAAATGTCAATGATTTCCCTCTTAATGGACAAGTCTTTGCTAGCTTCATGGAAAAATTTATGGAGCATAATCAAACATTTATGGAGTATAGTGATCACAATTCAAAAATGCTTAAGTTTAAGATCAAGTACAATGAATTCAATAACTATAACGATCGATTTGGGGAGTTGCTTCGTACATTGGTTGATCGTGGTATTCAACATTTAGATGTTGAGGCTGATATGTTTCCTAGTATCAAAGACTTCATGCCTATCGACATTTATAACAGTGAGACATTGGTGTTTTTAAAGCTTGTACGTGTAGGGATTGTGAATCCATGGTTTGTTGTTTCTCTACCTTGTCTCAAGACCATGCATTTAGAAAACAATTTTTATGGTACGGATGGTCAATTGGTGTTGGAGAATCTCATCTCAGGTTGTCCTGTTCTTGAAGATCTTACAATGGTTAGGTCTATTGATCGTAATGATGTAGAACATCTATTGTTTCTGCGTGTGAGGTCTCAAAGTCTGAAAAGATTTCGTATCACGTTTGCGAACGATAGGGGTGGTACTGATTTCTCTGTTGAGATTGATGCTCCACAACTTGAGTATATGAGTTTTAAAGATAATCAATCTGATAGGACTGTCGTAAAGAATCTGAGTTCTTTGCTCATGATCGACATTGATACTGAATTTAATGTC
>OVBW01002604.1:0-11620 GCA_900406355.1 Erysimum pusillum
GAAGCTGAGAGTATCAGCCAAGAGGACGACTCAAAGAGTAGACTTTGAAGAATTGCCATGTAATTGAGTTGCAGAGACTTAAAGGTTCAAACTTTGTTGAATTACTTAGAAATACAATCAAAAGGAAGTCACTGTTTGTGCCCATTGGTTTCACACTCTCGTGGAAGATAGAATCAAGTAGCTAGTTAAATGCAGAGGAGATTCCAAATTAAGGGTTTAGGGGGTTTGAGATAGAATTGGGCCATTTTGCCTCGTCAACGGAACAGTCGCCATCTCTCTTGTGCAAGTTGCAGTTGCACATAGCGACTTTTATAACAAAGAGGACCCAACAATGGTCAGTCTTGCTCGCAATTTCACAAGGATGAGACTGAAGACATCGGTTCGGTTTCGCTAGATTTATATGTAGTCTATACGAAAGTCCTAGGGTGATTCCGTAAATATCAAAAGTCCTAGGCGAGACGAAAGACGTTCAATTTCTTCAGAAACTTTGGAACTTTCATTATTGCTTCACATAAACATTCATCTAATTTCTTGAGATAATTAGACAAAATGTGAGAAAAAACGGAAGAGAGTTGTCAAAACTCGTAATTACTTGAAACTGAAGAGCAAAATCTTGGAGACGATTCTTTGCGATTCCGGTGAATGAAAAATCGAGCTCTTTCACTTGGCTGAGAATGCGGATAAATAGATGAACAAAAGCAAATACACATATCGAGGAATGAAGGAGATGAGAGAGAAATCATAAACCTGCGAATCTCTTGGAGATCGAGAGATCCCTCGTGAAGATCTTCTTCCATGGAAGAAAGCTTTCTCTCTGCTTGGGGATGAATTTCCGCGCTACTGTTCGAAGTGGAAGAGAGAATCCGGGATGAAGTTGAAAACAAATTCAATTTTCAAAATTGGAAAGACCCAAAGAGAATCAAATTCTTAAATACTGTACCAATAAGTTCCGGGGAAAATTCGTAAGTCCAGTTCTGGGGGAAATTCGTAAAACCCGAACAGCTGTGGGGTGAATTCCTAAATAACGGAAAGATGAGAGGCAAATTTGTAAATAACAGAAAGTATTGGGGCAAAATGGTAAATAAGAGACAGTTTTGGGGCAAGTTCATAAATAACGGAAAGATGTGGGGCGAATTCCTAAATAACGGAAAGTTGTGGGACAAATTTGTAAATATAAGAAAGATGTGAGGCAAATTCGTAAATTACGGAAAGATGTGGGGCGAATTCCTAAATAATGGAAAGTAATGGGGCCAATTTGTAAATATATGAAAGATGTGGGGCAAATTCGTAAATAAAGGAAAGCTGTGGGACAAATTTGTGAATACAGGAAAGATGTGGGGCAAATTCGTAAATAACACGAAGTTGTGGGGCAAATACGGAAATAACGTGAAGATTTGGGGCAAATTCGTAAATAAAGGAAAGTTGTGGGGCAAATCCGTGAATAATGGAAAGTTGTGGGGCAAATTCGTAAATAACGGAAAGTTATAGGGCAAATCCGTAAATAATGGAAAGTTGTGGGGCAAATTATTAAATAACGGAAAGTTGTGGGTCATATTCGTAAATAATGGAAAATTGAGGGGCAAATTCGTAAATAATGGAAAGTTTGCGGTAAATTGGTAAATAATGGAAAGTTGAGGGACAAATTCGTAAATAATGGAAAAATGAGGGACAACGTAAATAAGGGAAAGTTTTGGGGTATATTCGTAAATAACGGAAAGCTGTGTGGCAAATTCGTAAATAATGAAAAGTTGTGGGGCAAATTCGTAAATAATAGAAAGTTGTGGGGCAAATTCGTAAATAATGGAAAGATGAGGGGCAAATTCGTAAATAAGGGAAAGTTTTGGGGTAAATTCGTAAATAATATAGAGTTGTGGGTCAAATTCGTAAATAATGGAAAGATGAGAGGCAAATTCGTAAATAAGGGAACGTTTTGGGGTATATTCATAAATAACGGAAAAGTTGTGTGGCAAATTTGTAAATAAAGGAAAGTTGTGGGGCAAATTCGTAAATAACAGAAAGTTGTGGGGCAAATTCGTTAATAACGGAAAGTTTTGGGGTTTAAATTCCTAAATAACCGAAAGCTGTGTGAAACTTGAAAGATATAATCTAAAGAAATTGAATTATCACAAGTTTTTGTTTGAAAAATCAAGAAATCGTGTAACGCAGTAAAAGAAAAAGATGGAGAGAAAGTTTTTTAAACCGATTGATGCAGCAGAATCCTTATGGAACAAAGAGAGAGTTTATTTTATTTAGTTTTTTTTTTAGTTTCCTTTTTCAGTTTTGGTTTTAATACTCGTACGTAGTAGATCTTATTCGTAATGATCCAAAAATTAGAGCCGGTCTACGGGATGGGGTTAAAGTGATAACTCGAAAGAAGATGTTACGAATGTCTAACGTAAGATCGATTTGGAGAGAAATACAGAAGCGAAACAGAAATTGCGTGATTAATTGAAGGGCATCGAGGAGACTAAGTCTGTCGGAGAAGGGAATTTACACTTGTGTAGAGACCTTTAGTTCCATAGAATCGAACAACCCCCGGTCTCTACGTTACTAAACAAGACGTGTATTTTGAGGGAAGGTACGGAACTAACCGGTATGCGAAGATCAGAAGTACGAGGCAGATATGTTGATGGAAGCTCTGAGAAGTGCAGTGGAGAGAGTGGATAGAGTTATGAGGGAAGAGATGTGTGGGAGCTTTGTCCCTACGGCTATAATTATCTTGAAAAAGTGTGAAACTACTCTGTCAAAATACCACATCTTGAAGCCTGAAATACCAAACAAAGTCATTAAGAGCACAGTCCATTTAAAAATATTATACATTCGGAATGCCTTCAACATTTAGAATAACACAAAAGATCCTCACAGGACATAACTGCAATAAGACGAAAAAACTTAAAGTTTAACATGTTTTTTCGTTATGTATTTTTGAAAGTTTAATTGACTTCCTGAACGCTAGCCAACAATGAATCTCAGAACACATAACAAGAAAGACAAATATTCCACTATAATCAAAAGAAACACGAGAATCTTAAGATGTTACCAAACATTCTAATACCTAACATGTATATGATTCATATTAAAAGAAAAAGGGAATTCCAAAACGTTGAAGTAAAGTAAAAAGAAGTTTTTTTGAGTTAGAAGAAGGTGGTTAAGAAACTTAACTTTAAGGTCCTGATTAAGCAACGAAGGCTCAGAGATAAAAGCGAAAAAGAAAATCATGGTAATGAGAACCTTGATATATTAATGGATGGATTCCAAGTAAGTCTGCAAAATAGTAGAATTTATTATATTAGTGTAGTAGATTAAAGCTCAAGAAAAAGAAACACTTAGTTTATTATATATTAGTGGAGTAAATTAAGTTCAGCAAGCTTCAGAGAAGATTCTAAACTTTGCTAAGAAATTAAGTGCCTAATTGATTGGACAAGTTCGTGAGAGAAAGATTAAATCAACTATACATGACCATACCGCGTAGAAGAAGACCAACCGAGAGAACCCATGATAGCAAACATCACATTGTCCCTGAAAAAACAAATGGTAAGAGTAAAAGTAAATCAGTTTTCTGGATGTAAAAAAAAGGTGAAAACTTTCAGTCTCTTCTTAATTTGATGGCTTGCACATATCAGAGACTCCTTTAGTGTCCCTGAAAAATCAAACGCTAAAGTGAAATAACATCAGTATTCTAGGCGTATAAAAGAATGAAAACTTGCAATCTCTTCCTACTATCAGAGACTCGTTTTTTCTGTTGTTGTTGAACAACAGTTTCATCAAATTCAATATATTTCACATAATAACCTGGCACAACTCATAGGAGATAGAGAAAAAAATCAAACTAGATAGTTAAAAAGACTGAGTCTTTATAAAAAAAAAAAAGCGTCTTTGTCGTGTGACACATTTGCATGCATTCGAAGGCAAATTAAAAGCATGTATGTATGTATGTATGCAATTGTATGCATTTATGTATGAATGTATGCAAATGTATGCATGTATGTAAATGTATGCATGTATGCAAATACGAGGGAGACGCACATTTTCTAAGATCACATAGAACGGATTAAATCATGTCCAATTTGTTTCTAGAAAAAGTATGTTATATTATACTTCCCCTAACAGGAAATCGAAACAAAAGCCAGTAATAATAAGATGTAATGAAACAACTTGTGAAGTAGAATAAAAGAGCCAGTAATAAGATGTAAAAAGCAAGCAACAACAACAACATCAAAAATTCGAGATAATCGCAAATAAGAGAAAGAATCATCAAGATTGTATCAATCTTTCTCAGAGAAGCATCAAGTTTGTATCAAAGGATCATAGTAACTGATAGATTTGGCCTATAACCACTCCAAAAACCTTCACTATATAATAAACAACAATCAATGAGGTAAAACCTAGTGAATCTAGCCCAAATCAGAGTGAATCGAAAATTAAAACAAATTTGATACAAATCAGAGACGAACGAATTCGGTTTTGTTACCTTTCTCTACTCTCTTCTGCCGATGACGGAGTCGCTTCTGACTCCGATTCAGATCCACTAGTATCTCGCCTCTGTTCGATATAGCCTTAGCCACAACAGGAAATCCTCAGATTACTCGTCGTCGGAATTCTAATCTCACCGGAAGTACGCGACGATTGGACGGTGGCGATTTCATGTTTCGGACGATCCTGGCTATTCCGATGACCGGCGGAGAAAATTGTGCGGCCAGTGACATTTTTCGATTTCGGAACTTTTTTTTCATTCTCAATTGTAATTTTAGAGGTCTGTCTCAGTTTAATTAGGGTTTGGATCCGAGCCTAAAGGTAAAACTATAACGGTCTAATAGTCTCCGAGTCGGTTTGATTAGGTTTGGATCATATAAGAAAAAATTAATAACGGTCATAACCTCTTGTGTTTGAATTCAAATATATCACCGTAAACTTAATTTAATTGGACTTAAAATTTCTTTTGGGCCTGGACTTTTTTTGTACATTAACTTATATTAATTTCTCTTGGGCCTAGACTTATGTAAAGATTTGTTAAACCACAAATAGAGTTTTTTGTTGGAATTAAAAGAAAAAAATCATTTCAAAAATTGTGAAAAAATGGTATCGTCAAAGTCAAAGTAAATATACAATACAGAAATTAAAGTTCTTTTAAAAGAAGAAATGTATAAGATATGCAATGTTCATAAAGCTATACTATAGACACAATCCTGATCACTTATATGACAAACCATATAAATTGTGAATAAGAAGATAAGCTATGGAATCCGTAGATTTATGTTTCAGCCAAAATTCTACAGCAAGAAAACATAAATCTACTGTAGCTATGGAATTTTGGTTGAAACATAAATCTACAGATTCCATAGCTACAGTAGATTTATGTTTTTTTGTTGTAGAATTTTGGCTGAAACATAAATCTACAGATTCCATAGCTTCTACAGCTCCATCCAATCAACCCCTTAGTTGAATCAAAACAGAACCAAGAAGAAGCAAATAGAATTAATCTCAAGGCGTGTCAAGTTAAGAGTATTATTGAATGTGTATAAAAACTTTTAAGTGAGGACTGAGGACACTTCTGTACAGAAACATATATTTATTTATTATATAGGAAGTTGTAGTGGGGACATGGTGAATTACATATGGCAAGTCTCCAGTCTTTTTTTTTTTTTTTTGGCAAACGTCTCCAGTCTCCAGTCTCCAGTCTCACAATACTGGTGGTTTTAATTGAACAAAAGACTTAGACGTGAAAGAAAGAAACAAAAACACATTCTGAGTCTCAGAGAGAGGTGGAGGCTTGGTTAGTCGTTTCATTCAAGAGACTGGCGTGATCGGTGCTGGAATAAAGGCTCTTTTTCGATGTATTCGTAGTGAGAACGAAGCCCTTGTACTGCTCCTGCTGCTGCGACCTCTTTAAGATGATGTTAGCTATTAACTTGAACGTCTCATTCCCTTCCTTGTTGTGAAAGGGTTGGTTTACGTATTCCTCAACCGGTATCCACTGAGAAACCCACAACAAGAGAGCTGAGCCGTTAAAAGATGTGAAATAACTAAAACCATGCTTAATTCAGGTTCATCACAAGTTATATATAACAGGTTTACCTTAGCATCAAAGATCTCAGAGTCTTGTTTCGTGATTTCAAAACTGTTTGCTTCCATTGCACAGACGAAAAATATATCTGTTTTTCTTTGCCAGACTGCTTGGTGGCTTTCCCTGCGAGACACCAACAATACGATATCACTATGAAATCGATCAGTGGGTAACTTATAAAGAAGGGATGAAGAGATCTTTTGTTACATGAAACCCAAGACTTCCACAAATTCTGCATCAATCTGAAGCAAAAGACCAAAAGAAAACACAGAATTTAGATTGCAGTATCAATATGAAACCCAAACGCTATAAATGTTTTCCGGGGTTTGAAGCCAGATACGTACATCAGTTTCTTCTTTCACTTCCCTAACTGCTCCAGCCCAGATACTCTCACCCTGTGGATTTGAAATGTTCAATTAACCCATATATGCAGGAAACATATGCAAATCAAAGGCTCATTAATAGAAATCAATGTGTGACTAGTATATCTCTATATCAAGCTGACATGCTCAAATACCAATATCTATATGAAGTTAAACCATTCATTAAGTCGTGTTTCTACAAGAAATAGTAGCGACGGTAATCGATAATATACAGAGTTTACTTACATATTAGTACACCAGATTCAGGTAAAGTTGGCTTGGACAAGTACTAACATTCTTTGATTATCTGGTCAACTGTTGGCTCGTAACTTATACTAAATTTGGTTCACTGATTTTTACAATTAGTAGAGTAGGGGCTGTAAGTAATACTAAGCTTTAACTCTTCTTGTGATTGTAAATACTAGTTTATGGCTTTAAAGATAAGATTACTGACACATATACAACAATGTGCCAAGATTTCATAAACTCACCTCTTTAAGAGTACCGGTAGGCACCTTCCACACATTTTTACCTTTCCAATATCCACTATTCTCCTGAACCACGAGCATCTAGAAAAGGAAAATTGATTCATTAAGGTTCAATCAAACGTAAGTTTAAGTTATTGTTGTAACAGAGACCAAAGCTAGAGTTGGCAATAAATACACATCATGTAGAGAAAATGCAAACTGATACACTAAACTACAATATTTGTCCAATTACTACTGATCTGAAATTCTTATATCTAAAGCCAAAAATGTTTTCTATTCTCTCTCCATATAGCAATTTGACTCTCATTCAGTCCATTAACATTCAAAGTGATGGGCTTAGAGAAATATATACATATATATTGTTAGTTCTTTACCTCTCCCTTCTTGTTTAGGACAAAAGCACCGATCCCAATACGATGAGAAGCATTGGCAGGAAGAGTGTTAGGTGTCTCGGGAAGCCAAGCTGTAAGCATCACGTATTCATCCTCGGCATGGTGGTATGTAAACCCTTTCTAACAAATCACCAAACAGAATTTGATCACAAAATCTGAACAAGAATCAATCCAAGAACAAAACTCCCATTCACAAACATAATATAACATCATTCTTACCTTAATTGCAGTGTCAACAAGACTAGAAAGCTCACGAGGCAGCTTTATCCAAATCCCCTTCAACCCCTACAAATCCATCTCCCAAAAGTCAACGTCATTAGCAAATAGAAATTCAAGTCAATGGAACAAAACAAAAGCCAATAATATCATGTCAATGTGCAGTAGTAGCAATGATTGGAAGACAACTATATTAACGGTAACATTGGAAAGATTGAATCTTGAATTGATACCTGATCCTTCCATGCCTTAAGTGAATCATCAAGCTTTGCATCAAATTCCTCAACAGTCATGGATTCCAGTTTAATCGAACTCACCACAAAACCTCCAAATCTGTCTTCTTCTCCATCAAGTAAAGAGATTTGCTGAACTTCACCTTCCATACTGCAATATCCAAGTAAAAAAATATATCTGTGAAAAAGAAGCACAAAGAAAAGTAATGTTTTTGTCAAACCCATGTCGACCAAACCAATTAATCAAAAACAGACCCCAAAAGTAAGAGAAAAGAAAGACCTTTAAGTTATATGTGGGAAAGAATGGAGAAGGACACTGGTTTTATATACATTCTAGAAAACGACTTTGATAGGATTCAAGAATTGCCAGGTAATGATTTGGTAATGACGAAGTCATTGGTCTCAGAAAAACTCAGAAGAAGCAAGTGCATATTTAATAAAAAGTTCCTTTTGCCTTACCATCATCTTCGTGGAACGAAGGAAGAAAGTTCCTTCTTTTTTCTTTCTTAATTGTGAATTGATTAGGTGGTTAGGCCATCTTTCTCCGTCAACGGAACAGTCGCTCTCTCAGACCAAAACTAAAAAACACTAACTTTGGAACCAAAGAGGACGAAATTGAAGACATTGATACCACTCCCTTTCCCAAACTACAAAAGATCAACAAAGAAGGAAAAAAACTGTTGAAAAAAGAAAGAAAAACAAAAAAAAAAACTAATATAAGGTGGAAGATGGTATCACAAAAGTGATTTTTTTCTAAGGATTGGGTATTTGGGCCCGTGAATTTAGACTTAATCAGATTAGGATTAATTAGGGTTTTATTATTTCTTATAAATATTCTTTGTTAACTTATTTTGAAACATTTGTATTTTTTCCAGTAATAAAATCTGTCTTTTTGTCCTTGAACATAGCCAACAGAAAATGTTGGTCAACCACGTTAAATCTGTGTTGTGTTCTTTACGTTTCTATTATTTTGATCACATCTGTTACAACAAACTGGTATCAGAACACAAGATTAGAAACGTAAAGAATACAAACACAGATTTAACGTAGTTCACCAACACTCTATGTTGGTTACGTCCACGAACAAAGAGACATATTTTATTACCGAAGAAAATACAAAAATTTTATAATACATGAAGGCTAGGTTAACGGAGAATATTTATAATGAAAAATAAAACCCTAGTTAACCATTATTTGATTGGGCCTAAATTCACAGGCTCAGTCCAGTTTAAATCATATCCAACCTATACTATTTTGGAAGATTTCATATAAATTATAAAGTCTTTAATATGATGGAAGATCTATTAAAGTAACTTTGAATGGTTGATATGATGTTGATTTCTTCAATTCTAGTCAAAGCCATAAACTAAAATAATATTATCTACCATTAACACTACAATTGTATCTTAAAAAAGGTATCACAAATGTGGTATTTTTAAAATCTCCCAAAACATTAATTCATATAATTGTTATTCTTGACATAAATAGTTTTGTAGAGTCTATTATAATATATTATTCTCTTGTTTTTTATGGTAAAACATTATATACAATGTATTCAAGACACCAATTTTAACAATTTGTGACTCCAATATATTTGGGAGTCCAATAATAGATATCATCTCAAATTCTCAATAACCAAATAAAATTATTAAACCAAATCTTTGCTATTCAAAATTCAAAAAATTTAATATAGTAATTATTACAAAATATGGAAGAACTATTAAATTTTAATATATATATATATAGTGTGTGTGTGTGTGTGTAAATGTATGTATATATATAGAGGTATATCTATATAAATGTACACACAAGACCAATATAATCCATTCCCAAAATAATATTAAAATATCATAAAGACGAAAGGTAATCATATATATTATAAATTTTGTAAGAAGTGTTGGATATTTTCAATTGAAGAAGACAAGATATGTTCCTCTTATATTGGATTTTAATGATTTTAAGTTCTGTTTTTCTAGGTATTGCTTTCTTGTGAGATTTAACAATATTTTTTGACAAAAAGACTGGTGTATTTTCTAAAACAGATCTAATGGCCATCATAAAGTTTTCATCTCTTTTATTACTTTCGGTTGTGATGTTTGCTCACATCTTGATTCCCATAAACTCAGGTAACACATCTATTAGTTTGGAATTAGAATGTCTTCAATTGTTTAAAAATTATCTTAAGAAAATAAATTATTTTAATCAATACGCAAAAGATGAGCAAGATATATCTTAAAATGTTAAATCGTCTATTTGATGCTTTAAAATCTTATTATTAATATGTTTGTTTGTAAACCAAATAGGGAAAACCAACGGGCCAAGACTAATCAAACGTTGTCAGATGAAATGTTATAGCACACCAGAATGCAATACAACATGCATACATGAAGGTTACGAAGAAGGAAGATGTCTAAAAAATTGGTTAGGTGGTGTTGAATGTTGTTGTCTAGCCAGTTCTAAATCTCAAGATGGTTCTCCAATGCCTAGTGTGGACCTTACTAAATAATCTTTCATGTCACATATAAAATCTTAATATATGAATAAAGAATGTTGACCAAAAAAAATTTCTCAATAAATGGACGATCGTAGATGAGAGTTTTGTTGGGTATTTACTTTGTTTCATAAATCATAATCTTAATGAAGATATAAATGTGTGTTTTTGACTTTTTCATAATCTTTTTGAATATTAATTTTATTACTATATTTTTGTATTAGTGTACGTGGATATTTTTCGATACTCTATTTTATATCCGTTAATGCTTTTTAGTTTTTTTTTTTGGTAGAAGTTAATGCTTTTTAGTTTATGAAAATTGTGATAAATTGTTTGGAATAAAATAAAAGAAAACCTTGTCATATAAAACAAAATAAAATGGGCTCACTTCACTGTTGAAACATCCAATCAAATAGCAAAAAAAAAAAAAAAGACATAACGGGCCTAGAAAGGCCCAAGATTCCATGGCTCCTTCTTTTTCGCCTCATCCCCAAAATTTCATCAAAAAAGATAAAACAAAAGCTGAAAAGGTGAAACCAGAGGAAGGAGACGACCACCACAACGCATCTCAGCTCAGCTCTTCCTTAATCCATGGCAGTACGATCTCTCTCTCCCTCTCTGTATTTCCATATTTGTTAATCTATGAATCCTTGAGATTTCTTGTTTCTTCTCTTTTGGCCTCACATCTTATAATTTTGATGTTCATCTGATTTTTTGTTTTTTTCTTTTTTTGTTGGAATTGTTTAAAGTTTGATGCTTTTTCTTCTGATTGTTCGCCTGAATTTTCTTTTGTTTATTCTTTTGGTGATTTGTCGTCGATTCTAAAATAATAGGTCTGCTTGTCCGAAAATGGAGCTTCCTTGTCTTGATCTTACAAAAGCTTAATTTGGATTTGTAGTTACTGTTGGAAAAATCAAAGCTTTGTCTTCTACAGCTTCTATTCTTTTAGTTTCAAGATTTTGGTGTTGAGAAAGTGTGGTTTTTTTTTTTTAATCTGTCCTATTACCCTCTGCTCTCATAATAGGCTGATTCTAGATTAGTTAATGGACAAAGAGAAAGTCTTTTGTGATAAAGTTAAGTGTTTGTGACAGTGAAACGTATGCAACCAAATCTAGAACAGTGCATAAGGCAAAATGAGAAGAATGTAGTTGTTGTTTTGTGCATATCATCTTCTGGATTTCAATAGTTTGCACATGGCTTGCTTTACTGAAACTTTACTACGAGTTGCTGTGTTGCGCATACAGGCTTTTATAATGTTTAATTTTCATTAGAGAACTTAAATGATACAAGACAATCTTTGAGTATTTTGGCTTGGAAAGAATCAATATGAGTAGTAATGAAAACTTTTTAGAATGGTTTTTGGTGCGAGTGTTT
>OVBW01002610.1:0-11613 GCA_900406355.1 Erysimum pusillum
TTTTATGGGTCTCTTTATTTCTATTGCAATGGTATCGTATCTGTTAATTCAGCAGTAAAAAACACAGCCGTAAAACAGAGTACTCTGCCGTAAAAAAACAGAGCAACTCAGCAGCAGTTATTCGGAGCATATTAAATCAGCCAAGACACAAATGATTATGCGTTAACTCAGCCTTTACTTATAACTCAGCTNTGTTAAATCCGCCATAACTCAGTTATTTAGACGAAGAGATCCGTACTAATTTGGAAGGTTAAAGTTATATGTTTTCTTAATTCCAAATCGAAGCATTAAATATTTTATGATAACTAATCATTTCATTACCATTTACAATAACTTTACCTAATAATGATTAATTTATTCATCCCTTTTTTTTTTGGTCTACTGTCAAAAACAGAGTAACCATGAGTTACTGAAAATAAATATTTATATTTTTAAAATAAAGACGTCGCATCCAAAACGGCGCATCGTGCTGTAAAAAGCATCTTTTTTACATTCTCTATATATATGATAGTTGATAGAAGCGAATACAGTATATAATCTCTCATATTATCTCTTTCCTTTTTATAAACCCATTTCCGTTTCCGGCAATACATCAACTGTGATCAATGGATGCATCCGGTTCCGGTTCCGGTTCCGGTTCTGGTTCAGCAAAGAGAAAGTTTGATGCATGTGTGATTGTATTGGAAGAAATACGGAAGATGAAGTCGATAATCAGTAGAATGCAAACCATGATTAGAGAGAATGCAGAAGCACACGAGTTGGATAAAACATTCCTCCAGAGGCAAGCGGAACGTGATCTGTTAGAGAGAATGAAGAAGCCTGATTTTAACATAGACGAAGAGATCCGTACGGTCGACTTCGAGTTAGCTATAGCCGATGTGGAGAAGCACGCCTTCAAGAGGACAGATTTCCGGTGTGATAAATTGGGGTACGGGCCACCGGATGAGACGAGCACAAACGACAAATGAAGAACGCGATTACGTGGTTTACTGTTTTTTAATTGCTAGTAGTTTATGTATGTTGTCCAAGATTGATATTGGCTCACACAAACTCTGGTTTTGATGGGGAGAGTTATTTACCAGGAATCTCTGAAACTCTAGATTACATGTGTACAACACACTGACTCAAACTTGGAATCCCGTGCCGCATAAGAGACGGGATATGGAAACCAGAAAATATGGAAGGAAAGGTTTATGTTCACGATGATGGTGAGTCTGTGGCTGTAAAGCCGAAGGATCTTACATGGGAACCGGTAGGGTGGGAATTTCGAGAACGCCAATCTATTTGTATGATAGATGGCATATACTACCATTATGATCGGATCAAAAAGTTTGAATGGAGAAATCCGAACAGGAGTGGAACCGTTTGGAAGACATTAAATGGCTTAGTAGAGCTACCTAAGTTTGCGAGATACAGTACTGTTAGATTAGCAGATTACGGTGGTAAGCTTGTTGTTTTGAGGGACAAGTATGAGCGTTCTAGTGAGTACACGAAGAAGATGATTTGGTGTGCAGAGATTTCGCTTGAGGTACGCAACAGTGAAGAGATTTGGGGGAAGGTCGAGTGGTTTGATGCAGTTCTTTCAGTCCCTAAGGCTTATAGTTTCGAGTGTGCTCTTGCTGCTACTGTTTGATAAATGTCTGACTTTGTTTTTTGTGGATTGTCATTGCTTACCTAGTAACTTGTAAAGGGAAAGGAAACAAACTCAATGTTGTTTCTTGGCTGTTTTTGTTTCGGTGTTTGTTGATATGCTCAAATTAACCCTAGAGCTACTCTCTCAAATTAAGAGATCACTGTATTACTTAGGGGTCGAATCCACAGGGACTGTGTTACACAATAGGTTATCAATTATCAGATTATGCTAAACCAAATAGAAGTAAAGTAAACAAAAGCAATTGCAGAATAATAAATCAAGTTGTAAAACAATAAGAAGCAAAGCGTTAGACTCAGGGAATTCTCAGGAAATCAGGAATGACAAATAGAATGATTAGTCAGGATAATAAACCAATGTTCTAGAACTCAAACATAAAAGTAAGTAAACCAACTGTCGTTGTGAATACTCCTAAACCTAGAAACAGAAATCCAACTGTCGTTGTGAAATCCTAGAATCTAAATCAGCATTAATGTTCAGGTTCAATATGTTAACAAGACCCTAAAACCAACTGTCGTTGTGAATTAGGAGTGTTGCTAATCTAGAGATAGGTTCAAGCTATCAATCCTACTTTCGCAGAGACTAACAACCTAAGATCAGATTCAAGGTGATCAATCAAGAATAAGCAATAAGAACAATCTCAGATTAAGAACAATATAAGATAGATATTCCTTAACTAATCAATTCATTCAATCAAACCATCAAACCTTTATGAGAAAACCCTAANGAAGATCCAATCTTGAGTAGGAAACGATTTGGGCTTGAATTCTCGGACAGCTTCTGACTTGGAATCTCCTGTCGATCGACACAACTAACGTGTGTCGATCGACACACATCGTGTTTCTGGACAGAGAAGGCTGCAAATCCGCATTTGTCTTCAAATCTTCATTTTAAGCTCCAAATTGATCCTTTTTGATACTTTCGTTCCAAGTAAGCTCCAAACGTACATTGACCTGTTTACATAGCAAAACCACTACAAAAACACTAGAAAGACTCTAAAAACATATCCTAAATCACATAGACGGAGGGTAAAATATGGACTATATCATTTGTTAAATTGGTAAAATGGGATGCTGTTTATGTTAATGTTGTTTATATTGCAATGGTATCGTATCTGTTAATTCAGCAGTAAAAACGCAGCCGTAAAACAGAGTACTCTGCCGTAAAAACAGAGCAACTCAGCAGCAGTTATTCAGAGCTGATTAAATCAGCCAAAACACAAATGATTATGCGTTAACTCAGCCGTTACTTATAACTCAGCTATATTATAAATGAATTTTCGTTAAATCAGCCATAATAGAAAGCAATCAGCCACATCGTTATAATACAATTGAATTATAATGCGTCCAAATAATAAAACGATTAAATAAAAAATGATTATAAAATTGAGAATATTTTTAATATAGGTGGTTAAAGCTCTTGATTTTAGTTTTTATACAACTTTTTTTTCTTTTCCTGATTTTCAATAACAAATCAGTCATAACTAGAATATAACTCAGTCATTACGAATGTTTATACCGTTAAATACGACATTGTTAAATTTTTAATTTTTTAAATTTTCGGATGATTTTCATTGTTATGAGTTAAAAATATTGTAAAAAAACGTGATAATTACTGAATTTATTATGCGTGTATACACGTATTGTTGCGTTTCCCCAGGAGCACTTTTTTGTCGCCTCTGCCTAGACAAAATAAACTCCACCTGCTTATTGATTTTCTCTTTTCCCTAAACGATGCAAATCTTCAGTAATTATAGCGAATAGACTTATAGACTCATGATGGAGTCGCAGAGAACCTTTCATATCACATTGCTTGACCATATCTCTTTTACTTTTTTTTTTAAAAATCATTATGTTTGTTTGTTTAATTTTACTAAATCCTTTAAATTAATTTGTGTGTTATTCACATTGTTTGTTCGCATATTGTTATTCATAATGTCACGATTATTTATTACGGCTGAGTTATTATATTGTCGTCTCATGTATTGGAGTATTGTGACTTCCGATTAAATAAAATTTGATTATTACAGACACTAAAAATGAGAATATTGACATCATTGGAAACACGATACTATTAAAGTTCGTCTTCCTTTTCAAAATTCTCAATCGATGCATCCGAAACGTCGCATCGTTCTGGAAGCGACTTTTCGCACTCTATATAATTATTAGTCGATAGAAATGAAGCTATTATCTCTGATTTATTCTCTCTTCCGTGACCTAAACCCATTTACAAACCCATTTTCGTCTCCGGCAATACATCAACTACTGTGATAAATGGACGCATCCGGATCCGGTTCTGGTTCAAAGAAGACCAAGTCTGTAGCAGATGATTATCGCGTGAAGGTGATGAGCGAAGCAGAAAAGTTGAAAAAGATGATATTCATCATAAAAGCCATAATTAGAGAGAGAGATACGAGTTGGATACTGTATTCACCCGGAGGCTCGCGGAACGAAATCTGTTAGAGAGAGTGAAGAAGCCTGAGTTTAACATGGACGAAGAGATCCGTACGGTGGAAGAGAAGTTACATATGGCGATTGTGGAGAAGCACGCATTCAAGGTGACAGAGTTCGAGTGGGATAAATTTGGGGTAGGACCCTCGGAGGATACGAGATCAGATGATGAATGAAGAACGCTATTTAATAGTCTAATGCTTTTTAATTACTAGTAGTTTATGTATTCTGATGTTGTATTCTGGTTCCTTCCTTCCTAAGTTATTTGTTTTTGACAATGGTATCGTGGCTGTAATTTAACAAATAACTCAGCCGGTCTTGTGTTCTGTATTTTGAGTATGCGTTAACTCAGCCAAATTGATAATTAACACAGCCAAAGTAAAATAAAATTTCTGTTATCTAAGCCATTATCATAGAAATAAATCAGCAATAATGTAAAAATACAAATATGTTAAGTCGGCCAGGTCGTCATAATAACTCAACCATAAAACAGAAATAAACATATTGGAGCATTATAAATTAAGGGTTAATGTCACGAATGAACATCAACATCCCAACAGTACTACGCTGCTGGACAAGTCGTTGAATTGTGCCCAACTTGTTTACATCGAGAACATGCGTGTTCCTTCCTAGGGAGTTTATTTCCAATAGCAACTTCCAACGATGATTTAATCCTAATTTTCTTGGGCCTTCCTGGCGGGGTTACAACATTCGGAGGTAGGCACGGTTGGTTAATTATATGTTGAGGAACAGATATCGCCGTATCTGCAGGCATGATAGAATCAGCGTATGCTCTAACCAAATGGTCGGTCGTGTAGTGAGGACTGCACAGCCCTATACGAGACACACCCATCTTCTCTGCAGCTGCGATAGCATGGAGGCATGGTATTTTTTCGAGGTTGAAACGACCGCAAGCGCATTTTTTCTCAGGCACATTTATAACATGCAGCGTAGTATGATCTCCATTTTGTGAGACATGTGCACGTGAATGATCAATCCGTTGTACTTCCAAAAGTCTTGCTCCGGAGACACGACCCTAGTATAGATAAAATAAACAAATAACGTTAAGGCTGATTTATGAGAATAATGTCTGACTTATGTAAACGATTACAGCTGAGTTACCGTTAAAAGTTTTTCAACACCGCGTGAGAGCGTTGTGTGCTGCGAGTTTGCAGACCTCTAGCACCTGACAGTGCGTTGTTCATTGATTCCGCTATATTCGAAGTCATTAAATTGTATCTGTTACCCGGGAAATGAACACGCGCCCACAGTTTGACATCAGCTCTTTATAGGTATCCATGCAGTTCAGGATGAACCACTGCGATTTCATTGAACGCAACATCGAAATCAGACGGCCTAAAACACCTTGCCGCCTCTTTCACCAGACGGAACATCTGTTTTCCTTTGAATTTGACCAAAATATTCTTATACAGATGGTAAGTTCAAATACCACGAGAAGCCGACGGATACCCCTCGGCAATTGCTTTACCTATTGACTTATGTCTGTCTGATATAATAGCAAGATCCGGATCGTCAGGAATAACAGTTTTGAGTTGCGTAAAAAACCACCGCCAAGACGCATCATTTTCGGTGTCAACAACACCGAAACCTATCGGGAAAATCTGAAAATTACCATCCTGAGCTAGGGCTGTTAGGAGCGTCCCTTTGTAACTACCATGTAGAAACGTACCGTCGACAACAATAACTTTGCGCATGAATTCAAACCCAGCAACACTCGCACCAAAAGAAAGGAACACATATTTGAATCTTGCGGAATCATCAATTTCGAGTTTTGCGAATGTACCCGGATTTGCCTGTCTTATCATGTATAGATAAGAAGGCAATTCTTGAAAACTACGCTCAGGAGTCCCCTGATCGGGAAGCCTTGCGTGCCTTAGCGTCCTATATGACTTCCAGTAATCCATCTGTTGAAACCAAAATAGTAATACTAATAAATCATCCGAAATATATACCTAACTCCGCCATAAAGTAACAATAAGTCAGCCATATGTCAACCATAAAACACTATATAAGTCGGCCGCATACAATCTCTTACCTTTATACCCATTATCTTATTTATGAGTATTCCGACGCTTTTAGGTTTAACGGACGGACCAACGTCACCAAGATAGTCTCTGTAAAGATCTCCCAGAATTTTATATGTTGAGTGTCGCGATCGTTGAGAACGGTCCGTCACAGAACATGTGTGTTCCGAATCGTATATACGAACATAAAAATCTGGCTCATCCCCCTCTTTTGTAGATGCACGAACTTTCCAAAGACAATCTTCCAACCAGCACATGATAACCACTACATTCTTATTTGATTTTGGTATCCTAATATCAAATCCATCCCTTACTGCAAGAAGTTTTACTACAAGCTCAAACGCATCTTTGCTCTTGTATCGTTGTCCTACAGCTAGGCGTAGGGTAGACATCACCAAACTTAAAGCTTCCGAATTTCCTTTTAATCCGGTCGTTACAGCTGCCGAATTCCCTTTTGATCCCGTTGTCTCATCCTTCTTTAGAGTCAGATTTGGTGAATTCTCGTCTTTTGCCGGCAGCTTGCCGAATACAGTGAAATTCCCTGTTGATCCGCTCGACTCATTCTTGTGCGGACTCTTCTTTGGAGTCAGATTTGGTGAATTTTTGTTTTTTTCCGGCGGCTTGCCCAATACAGTGAAATTTTCGTCATCCGATGACTCACCATCGGAATCGTCGAAAACATCGAATCGGCTTGAAAATTCATCATCTTCTTCTTCGTCGTCTGCTTCTCCGTCAGCTACATTCGCTTTGTCGGCAGCTTCATCGTCTTTTTCAGATTGGTCTTCACTATAGCCTAAGCATCCACCATGAAATCTTGAGTCTAATGTTGAGTCAGGACTGCTTTGTCGTTTCATCTTCCCTCTCGATCCGTCTGATGTTGACTCATGAACGATTTGTCGTTTCACCTTCCCTATCGATCCCTCCGTCTGAATAATTTCGCACAGATCTGTTAACTCCGCACAGAGGTGTAGACTGTTTAGATTGACTAGGCTTAAAAAAGTTGCTAGTTGTTGATTGTTGGATAAATAAACTGGTGGAGTACCGGGAGACCTAGTTTTAGTAGCCATGTTCGGTAACATGTAGCTCAGCTTTACCCGGTGGCTCAACACATTGAGTCCGTAGTCATCGAGAACCAAATTTTCAAGATCGCCTAGCTTTGTTGTTGCATGTAGCTGCGCAAATCTAGACCCTCGATGGTTGGGGTTAAATACAAATTTGTGTTTCTTTACCCAATTAATTACCCGAGACTATCATTACCGGAACCGAATCCATCATATATCGGAAAAGGGTGAACGAAAACCAAGAAGAAAGAGGAAGAGGATGACGAATTGGATCTCTGTTGATGTGAAGAACAGAGCGAAGGAACAACAGATATGAGATTGTAAGAACTAAGAAGACGACGTTTCGTATTTCTCTTGATGATGATGACGTGAAAATATGCATCCACGTCACTGATGTCATGTGCAAGTCAGCCACTAAACGAACAAGTAAATAAATTGTCTTAAATCAGCCATCAAACAAATATTAAGTCAACCGTAACATGAATGCTATTTAAGTAATTAATAAAGGAAAAATCATTCAGCCGTTTTATATCGTAACTCAGATCGAAAATGGTTAACTCAGCCGTATCGTAATTAAGTCAGCCGTTAAAGCATACTATGGTAGTAATTAATCTTTCGCTAATAAGTCAGCCGTACTTTGGCCGAGTTTTCATTAAAAACGTAAATCAGACGTGTGGAAGAGTAAACTCAGCTAACCAGCGAACTTCAACTCAGCTGTAACCAGACAACGACTCATCGAAATGTTGACAACTCAACCATCAGGATATAAATCAGCCATAACTTATAGCTGGGTTATGCTCGTAAGTCAGCCGATGTCCTATAACTCTGACAGATTTTAGTAAGTCAGACGAAACCACTGGATGGGTGTGCCTTGTAACTCAGCCGTTTACTCTCAACTCAGCCATTTTATTTAAGCCAGCCGTAACATAATGTAACTCTGCCGCCATTTGATGCTGCGGCTGAGTTCATTAATACACGTCAGTGGTATCTGACGTGGCAGCGCGTTTTTTCTGAAAAGTAATGGCATTTCTTGTAATTACGTTTTTTTTTATAACATGTTACAGGGGCACGCTGGGTATGAAAAATATGGCCGAAATATGACAGTAATAAAAAAAGTTTTGTATGGTTCTCGTCATATCACATAAATTGTAGCCCACGTGAGTAAGAGACCCTTTTTTAAATCACTTTCCGAACCAAGTTCTTGTTTCTCGTAAGGATATTAGGCGTCGTATTAAGTTTTGTACTTTTGTTGGACTCTAATGTTGTTTTTTGAAAGATTTGATTATAAAGGATGTCTACTAAAAACTTTTTCTATTTATACCTTAATTTCTAAATTATCACTTATGACTAATATATCCCTATTATCATATAAAATCACATTTAAAATAATAAATATCAAATATACATAAACAAATAATAAATAAGAAACTTTGAAGAAGAAAGTTTTTGAAAAGAAATAAGAACTTATATGGTATAGAAAAGTTCGTATATTGCTAGCGTGGGATACATTTTCCAAAAATAACTCATATATTTTCAGTCCTTGTAAAATTACTATTAACACCCTTGTCTAATTTTTTTTGTTTGAACTACGAATTGTTTTAAAGAAATTAGCATAATCCACGTCATTAATTGTAACAAAAACCACGTCGACAAAAACTTTAATTCTAAAAACAGAGGGAAGGGAAACTCAAGAGTCCAATTTTCGCAACTGTTCACGGCGGCGAGGAAACAAAAAATTCTCTCTTTTCTTTCCAGCAATTTCGAACAGTAAACCCTAAGTCGCCGAAGTATCGTCTTTTCTGGACTTTTCTCCGTCATATTGGTATGCTCAAATTTACCCTTAGAGCTACTCTCTCAAATTAAGAGATCACTGTAGTACTAAGGGATCAAATCCACAAGGACTGTGTTACACAATAGGTGTTCAATTGTCAGATTATGCTAAACCAAATAAATTGTAAAATAAAAAAAAAACAATTGCAGAATATTAAATCGAAGTTGTAAACAATTAGAGAAAGTGTTAGACCCAGGAAATTCTCAGGAAATCAGGAATGATAAATAGAATGATTAGTCAGGATAAATTAATCAATGTTCTAGAAAAAGTAAGTAAACCAACTGTCGTTGTGAATACTCCTAAACCTAGAAACAGATAACCAACTGTCGTTGTGAAATCCTATAATCTAAATCAGCATTAAAGTTCAAGTTCAATATGTTCACAAGACCCTAAATCAAACTGTCATTGAGAATCAGGAGTGTTGCTAATCAGAGACTAACAACCTAGGTTCAAATTCAAGGTGATCAATCAAGAATAAGCAATAAGAACAATCTCAGATTAAGAACAATAAGATATACAATCCTTAACTAATCAATTCATTCAATCAAACCATCAAACCTTATGAGAAACCCTAAATCTAACTAGTGGATTACTCAGACATAATCAAAGTAAAAACACAAGAGATAAGGAACGAAATCATATTAAGATAAGAGTAAGAAATAACAGGGGTTCACAATAAGAACTTGAAGGATCATGAACAGAATGATCTCCCCAAAGCTCTCTTCTCAAAACCTAAACACAAACTCTCAATATCTCTCTCTCTCTAAAAGTCTCAAGTAAACTTAGGGTAAGAAAACTTGGATCCTTAAACACAAGGACGAAAAACACTATATATACAAGACTCTTGACGTTTTGGGCTTGAGAAAGTCGGTCTTTAGAATCCAAAACCGAGTAGGAAACGAATTGGGCTTGAATCTCGAGCAGCTTCTAATTTCAGGCTTCCTGTCGATCGACACAACTAATGCCTGTCGATCGACACAATTCGTATTTCTGGACAGAGAAGGCTGCAAATCTGCATTGATCTTCATTTCTTCAAATAAGCTCCAATTTGATCCCTTTTTGTTCCTTTTGTTCCAAGAAAGCTCCAAACGTACATTGACCTGTTTACATAGCAAAACACTACAAAAACACTAGAAAGACTCTAAAAACGAGTTCTAAATCATATAGATGGAGGGTAAAATATGGACTATATCAACTCCCCAGACTTAGCTTTTGCTTGCTCTCAAGCAAAACAGAAACCAAACCTGTGGAAAGAGGTTTGAAAACGCGAAAACTCACATTTGCCTTTAATGCATTGCCTTAGTCATACGAACCAAATCCATATGCTTAACAAACAAGTTTAAAACGAACCACCATGTACTTCTCCTCAAAAATTACAATGAAACCAAAAGATTCCCAAAATTCTCCACCCATTTATCAAGAAAGCCTTCATCGCCTAGATTATAAATAATGTAGCCAATGTACCAGAACCTTCTAGACTCATTCACTGTACTCTACCATTAAAAACTCAACATATCCAACGCTGAATAACCTTACTCTCCCCCAGACTTATTCTTTTACACACTTATGCTTATTCTTTTCTTTTCTTTGTTTTTTTTTTTTTTAGACCTTTAAACTTCAGGGTGTAGGTGAATAATGGGATCATCGATTCTCATCTACCCTCACTTCCAACCCTGCGCGATCATTCCAGACTAGAGCAGAATAATGGGATCATCGATTCTCATCTACCCTCTAACTCGCTGGAAATCCTATCGTCTTTTATAAGCAATAACATTCTTTCTTAACTTTCTAGACTAGGGGAAAGTGGTACCATTGTTTTCAATGTAAGCAATCAGGTATGAACAAAGAGTCAAGCTCTTAGAAACACTAACCACATAAACCTTGGTTCAGGCCTAAGTGAATCCTGATGGGAAATTGTTTGTCTCTGGTTCACCGCTCAAACTTTGGATTTTTTATTAGTCAGAATCAGACTTAATCTGTAGCATTAGTCAACCAGGCAAAACACAAAAGAAAAAGGGTCATAGTTTTCAACAAATTTTGACTCAATAAAACAAAAAGAAAAATTGACTCAAATGTTTAAGTATAGATGGCTAGAGAGAGAGAGATGAGAAACCAAAACAAAGAAAAATACATCAGTATTTTCCTCCCCCAGACTTGAGAAACACTGTCCCCAGTGGTAAAAAGTGTTAGGTTTGGAGAAAAAGAAAAATAACTTGAATTGAATTGTGAGGAATTTTTGCTAAGTTAAAACCAGTTACCCCGTATGGTGTCGATCGACACGGATTTTTCACACATGAATTCCCTGCTAATGCTGTGGAAAGGCAATCAAACATCAAACAAAAGATAATCCTGAATAGATAAGCATTAGTTCCATCAAAGAGACAACCAAGTTAGTGGAACCAAAACCAAAAATCCTAAATATGTGTTATCAGATAGAGATAGAGTGAAAGAATTAGAGGAGACATAGCATCTAATCACTAATTCTTTCGGTGCTGCCCTCATCATCAGAGACATGGCGTCGAGTGTGATAACATGGGATTTTCGCCCATTTTAGCTATGTTTTTAAAAGGTTTTT
>OVBW01002611.1:0-11613 GCA_900406355.1 Erysimum pusillum
AATGTACGGCTATTTAAATAAAACGAAGTCATTTTAAAGAGAGGAAAATACAATAAACGAAAATAAAAACAGAAGAAGAAAAGGAGCGGTTGAGTTGATATTGGCGGCGCGTGCGTACTCGTCAACGGAACGCGCGTGGGGTGTTTTCGTTTGAGCTTTTTTTTTCTTTTTTGTTTCTTCCGTTGTGATCTGAGAGCTTCGATTCGAACGGTAGAGATCGTGATCGGATAATAATGGTGAAGGAGACGGAGTTTTACGATGTGCTCGGCGTTAGCCCACCGCTACGGAGGCCGAGATTAAGAAAGCTTACTACTACATCAAGGTTTTCAAATCGAATCTCTGATTCTAGGACTCTGCTTTTTTATCTTATCATTGTGATTTCGGTGAATTTTAGCTAAGCTCGAATTTGGGGAGTTTCCTAGTATCGGGTCGATTTGGGGTTAGGCACCGGAGTGGGTGATCTTACGGATTTGTAGTTTTATGGTTTGATGGCTATGAGCTTAAGAGCTCATCAGTGTCTCTGGTGTTTGTGATTGATCAAAATTTCACTATAGCTTTTAGAATATTGTTAGGTTGGTCGATTTATACATATTACTAAATGCTGATTTTGTTGGCTTGTTCGTCTTCTACAGGCACGTAAAGTACATCCAGATAATAAATCCTAATGATCCTCAGGCTGTGGGAAGTCACGGCGAAAGAGCTTGGGAAGAAAGCTATTTATCTCGGTGTGCCATTCGTTGCTGAATGGTTTAGGACGAAAGGTCACTTCATCAAATCCCAAGATCATGTTCATATCAGGTGCTAATAGTTGTAGCATCGATTACATAAGGAACAACTAATTCAACCAGTGAAAAGAAACCACGCTCCAAGAATACTTTCGTAGCTTTCTAGAACCTTGATCTCCTCTCGTAGCTAGCAATGCTAAGTGACTTTTCTTCTGGCTGTGTTCTGTCGTCCTAGGTGCATACGCTTTAGTCCAGCTGCAAGAGGAAATGAAAAGGCAGCTAAGTGCTAAAGGAAACTATACAGAGAAAGAACTTGAAGAGTACATGAAGTCCCATAAGAAAGTGATGATTGATTCTCTGTGGAAGCTCAATGTTGCTGATANNNNGTGATGATTGATTCTCTGTGGAAGCTCAATGTTGCTGATATCGAAAGCACTCTCTCTCGTGTTTGTGAGCTGGTTGTCTAGCTATAACAGTTCACTATTTGGCTGCTGCAGCATCTCGGTCCAATTTCGTTGTTGTAACCACGTTATGATTTATTTTCTGTCTTAGGTACTTCAAGATCCCACTGCCAAGAGAGAGGACCTTCTTGCAAGGGCAAAGGGGTTAAAAACTCTGGGGAAGATCTTCCAGGTAAAATCTGTTTCCACTCGCATCTTGAGAATATCCATTTGAGAAATAAGAAGGAAGGGGTCGTTAAAAGTCTTGAACTTTCCGGTCATGTAGAAGAACAAGATAGCCAGTGAGAGTGATCCTTTAGTAAGAGCTGAACTTCGCAAACGAAACGGTCAAGACCATGTAGATGCATCCACATCACCAAAATCCGATGACGCATCTCACTCTACATTTGGGCCTCAGGTACATCTCCTCCCTCACATATCCATTCCATTTACCACGCATGCTATGTGTATCTTTCAAAATCATTCAAAACCGAAGGAACGTAAACTTGTTATAAATCTTAATATTCACCCTTTCATTAACTCCATCTCTCCATTTTAAGACCTTGATTCACATGTTGTGAGATACACCTCCGTGTTTGTATGTGATCAGTTTCAGGAATGATTAACGGTAGACTGATTAGGATACGTGGTATATGATTGACTGAGAGTTGTTGATGTTATGACTTTTTGAGAGATCAAGAGGAGATAAGATTGATTGTGTTGGGTATTATTGTTATTACTTAACGAGAACACAACTGGTTCACTCACAGTCTCTTACGACCTCAAAATCCGTGGATACTGTTGTTATTGCCACACGAGGATACTCATGAACTGCAATGGAACCACGGTTTTCTGCAGGAACCGCAGAGCCCTTATGTGGAAGCACCGAAGGTTGGAGATGAGCAATTCAACTATTACTTCCCAAGGCCTGCGCCGCCTCCAGGAGCACAGAGACATTCTTAAAACTGGCAAAAGGATTCATTCAGATAAGAGTGTGTGAGAGGTAATTTCCCTTTAGTACTATATAATAGTATTACATGTTTAAGCCTATCTTCCAGGCGGTAGTAACCATTATGTAATTTTATCTTTGTTATTAGAAGAAATTATTGAAGTTTTTGGAAAGCACATGAAATCTCATCTTTGACAACTTATAATGTTTTTTTAGTTTTTTTTTAATATATTTATATGATGTTTGGGATCATGTGATGTGATTCTTATTTTCAATTCCATAGAGAAAGAGGACATACATATAGAGCAGATATATGTAAATAGCTCTAACTTATCTGTCTTTACAATTTTGCTTTTTGGAGAAGCTATGTCAGTTACTATTTCGACAGTTGATGAAAAATAACTAAAAAATCTGTTACACTTGTAGACTTAAATTTGTTTTTTCTTCTTCTGTGTGGAATAATAGAAAACTGCAAGACCTTTACCTTTTAACAAGCTGTTTTGACCTTTGGACAACATTCATCATCGAAAATTATTCTTTTAGTTTGAGGATTAAATATGATATTAGTGGTTAGTACTTGGAAGTCAATGTAAATTTAATTATAACAGACGACGTAAGTTCCCTAAGTTTATTTCTAGTCCTAGGCGTTAGTAGAAGTAGCAGCTAAGTTGTTTCCGTTATTCTGTAAGGCTATATAAAGCCATGGTTTCTGCATCAATAAAGTATCTCTTTCAGCTAAGCTTTCACATTTGGTATAAAAAAAGGAGACGTCGACGTCTGAGAAATTTGTGCAGCCGCCATTCCGAGATTTGATGGCTGCTACGATTTCTGGTCAATGACAATGGAGAATTTTCTCAAAAGCAGAGAACTGTGGAGCTTGGTGGAGGAAGGAATTCCGACAGTGGCCGCGGGAACAACACCAGCCAGTGAAGCACAAGAGAAAAGCAGTAGAGGAGGCCAAACTCAAGGATTTGAAGGTCAAGAATTTTCTGTTTCAGGCCATTGACAGAGAGATCCTGGAAACAATTCTTGACTCTAAGGCGATTTGGGAATCAATGAAGAAGAAGTATCAAGGGTCTACGAAGGTTAAGAGAGCGCAACTTCAGGCCCTGAGAAAGGAGTTCGAACGAAAAGGTGGATAGCTTTTTGGGGAGAACATTGGCGGTGGTGAATAAGATGAAGACCAATGGAGAGATCATGGAGCAAAGTACCATCGTGAGCAAGATACTCAGATCTCTAACCTCAAAATTCAATTATGTGGTTTGCTCAATTGAGGAATCAAATGACTTGAGCAACCTAGCTCATTTGCGCACTAATCAGAATAAAAAGGTCGATCAAGTATAATGCAAAAGTATATGCCCAAACAGTTCAGGAATATTCGTTGACCACCTTAAGCAGCCTCTGATGTTTCTCATACTAATGCTTTTCGGATGAGCCTTTGAAAAGTCGGTCAAGCTTTTAGCCCTCTGATGTTTACAGTTTANAAATATTCGTTGACCACCTTAAGCAGCCTCGGGTGAGCCTTTGAAAAGTCGGTCAAGCTTTTAGCCCTCTGATGTTTACAGTTTACGAATCATGAGTCTTTATCGAGTCTTGGTGAATGTATTCAGAAGAGAACTTTAGACAGTGGTTACATTAGTAGCTGTGAATTTATCATGTTAATAAGCCAAAGCTTGTGCTTCTGCAGAAATCTTCAGGTGGAGTACTGTTACCTAAATCAGCTGTGAAATTCGAGAGGTACATAACAGGCGAGGTAAGGGTCCTCTCCTCTGCTCTTTACTTAGCTTGTATGTTATAGGACTTGAGAAGAAAGAATTGATGATGGAGTTGATGATTGATTTCAGGTTGTCTCTGTTGGGTCTGAGGTTGATCCCTCCTCATTCATTCATGCTCTTGTCTCTTTTGCAGGTGGTGTTCTCNAGGCGAGGTAAGGGTCCTCTCCTCTGCTCTTTACTTAGCTTGTATGTTATAGGACTTGAGAAGAAAGAATTGATGATTGATTTCAGGTTGTCTCTGTTGGGTCTGAGGTTGGGGAAGTGGCACCTGGCAAGAAGGTAAGCTTTCATCTTTCAACTTAAAGACGAAGACGATAAAGTCACTTTATGATCCCTCCTCATTCATTCATGCTCTTGTCTCTTTTGCAGGTGGTGTTCTCTGATATGAGCGCCTATGAGGTTTGTATTTGACGATGATGCTGGAACACTGAAAAACAACTCTCTTTTCTTAATGACTTTGATCATACTTGTGAAAACTGAGACATCTCTCTTGATTTGCTACAGGTTGATTTTGGAACTGATGCTAAGCATTGCTTNTTGAAAAACAACTCTCTTTTGTTAATGACTTTGATCATACTTGTGAAGCTGAGACATTTCTCTCTTGATTTGCTACAGGTTGATTTTGGAACTGATGCTAAGCATTGCTTTTGCAAAGAGAGCGACTTGTTAGCAATCGTCCAGTGAAATCTATGATATCATCTACCCAAGAGTTTCAGCTTTTTGTTTTTCTTGTAATTTCAGTGACAGCGTCTGTTCTTCTGTTCGAATCTCTTGTTCCTGACTTCCTGACATTAGGCTTGCTTAGAAGCGAGAATGTAAGAGCTAAGACCTCAAAGTGTTGAATTGAACATGGAGATTGATCGCAACTGTTATGAACTTATGAGTCAACAAAGTTCCCCACAGTATTCGTTTTATTTGCTTTTTTTTTTAATAACTTTTATTAGCAAATTTAAGCCGTGGTTATACAAGAATTGATTTGATCAGCTTTCTTGTCAGAAAGAATAACTGATTGTTGTTATTAGTTCAAGTCATTAAAATACAAATCCCAATCATTTTCAGGGATTGTTTTATTTGTTTCAGAAGAAAAAAACTCAATTATGCAAAGGAACGTTGTTTTAGTTAAGGTTTTGTCCTAAATAAAATCTGATGTGATAGCATTCATGTGTTCGTGGATATAACAATTTAATTAAATGATAGTATATATATTGATGTTTTAACATATGTTCAAAACTGTATTGGCCAATAGACTTGGTTAAAATACTTTTATTTANACTTATGAGTCAACAAAGTTCCCCACAGTATTCGTTTTATTTGCTTTTTTTTTTTTTAATAACTTTTATTAGCAAATTTAAGCCGTGGTAATACAAGAATTGATATGTTCAAAACTGTATTGGCCAATAGACTTGGTTAAAATACTTTTATTTATTGTGTGGTTTTTTATTAATAGTTGTAAGTTGTAACTAAATAAACAAAAGAAAAAGGGAGCCAATTTCCTCTCACAAGTAGAGACTCTTTTTTTTTTACACTTTATTTATTAAGTACAATACACATATGTCAAGTTATTAATACACATATTTACACATTGCTTTTACGTTTTTGATCTTTGCTTGATTTCTTAAATGTCAAGTTATTAATACACATATTTTGCTTGATCATTTAATTTCTATACTAATATAAGTATTTTTTTATCAGACCACCTTTTATAAAGTTGAATTGAATGAAACACTCTAATGTCGTNACATATTTTGCTTGATCATTTAATTTCTATATACTAATATAAGTATTTTTTATCCTAATCAGCAGTTAATGCCAACTTTTCTTCTAGAGCGTTAAAGAGATCACGGACCCTCGATTTAAATCTCATGGACCCTCTGCATTTAAACTCTTGCGTTATCAGACCACCTTTTATAAAGTTGAATTGAATGAAACACTCTAATGTCGTACTTGGATTTGATTAAAAAGTCGATAAAAGGTAGTAGTAGTATTGATACTTGTGTCATAAGCGATTCCGATGTAGCTTTGTAGGTCTACGTATTGAAAAGTGGAATAGAGATGAGCGATTGTGAAACCCAAGATGAACTTTTTCTAATGTAAAGACAAAAATAAGTCAAAACTGTCGCACTCTTTAGTACTAGTAGTATAAACCAAAAAATCATGGTCAAACTTTCAGATTAGTTTCAAAATCTAAGCTCCCGCATTACTACTGAAAACATAAATGATTAGTCTAATGACATTTGACATATGATTTACATTTGAATTAAAACTTCAAACACATATAGATTGACTAAAACTGACGGGTTTGGTACAGATTGACGCAATTATTAGCCACTAATCGTGACTTTGACATGTTTTTTAAACTGACACAACTTGGTTCCATATATTGTGTCATAGGTTTCTTTTTTTTTTTTTCACCAAGTGTCATAGGTTTCTTTTTCTTTAACAATTCTCATAATAATAATAGAAAACAATAACTTCTCTTTAATCTCCTAAGAACAATATTTGGCCCATCAAACTCTACAATTACAACCAGAAAAACATTAAAAAGTAAAAAAAAAAAAGAAGAAGTAATTTTTCAACTATTTTCCATTCTGATTATTCACCTCAAGCCAAATAAAAGGCTTGATTTTAGAAAAAAACATCTTTAGAAAGCGACGAGGGGTAATAATTACCGTAATTTACTATCGACTAGTCAAACACGTTGACCAGACACTATCCACCAAAAACTCAACGGCGACGATCAGCTCTACNGAAGAAGTAATTTTTCAACTACAGTATTTTCCATTCTGATTATTCACCTCAAGCCAAATAAAAGGCTTGATTTTAGAAAAAAACATCTTTAGAAAGCGACGAGGGGTAATAATTACCGTAATTTACTATCGACTAGTCAAACACGTTGACCAGACACTATCCACCAAAAACTCAACGGCGACGATCAGCTCTACCTAAATCCACAAGCTTCTTCGATCTGTTTGCACAAAACGACGCCGCTTCTGAAATATGAGGCTTTTCCGGTGCCGTTACCTCGCCGGGATTACCAAATTCCGATGGAAATCTCATTTTCCGTTTGAATGGACAATTGGGACTAGCTCTCACCAACGGACTCAAGCAAAAAGCCATCCCCGACATACTCTTCCCTATCCCCGTCGCAATCTTCCTCCTTCCCGGAGTTTTCGTCGCCGGAGTTCTTCTCAATCTCCCCGGAGATTCCTCGATAGATTCCTCTGGCGGCGGCTCCGTATCTCTCGCAGGTGACATTCCTCTGCAGTATATCCGCTGAGGTCTACGACCTGCGATTACGTCCTCGATGTAACACGCCGTTGTAGGTTGCTTTTTACGGCGACCGGTGGAGAGAATCGTGGAGATCCATGAGCGTGAAGAAGACGAGGAAGATTCCGAGGCGTCGCATGAGAATCTAGGATTGGATTCGAAATCTTCAGATCTAGCTCTGAATAGATTAGAGAATCTAGAGAATTTTTTACCCTCTTTTGATTTATAAGATCGATTAGATTCGAAATCTTTGCATGAATAGCCGACGAGATCCACCTGAGGCGTGGTGATGAATCTCCGATTAGAAGAGGTCAGAGGATCTCCTCCGGCTCCGGCGTCGGATTTTCTACGGGTTACATAAGGAGAAACAGAGCGAGGGAAAATCAAAAGCGGAGGATTATTATTAGATTTGCGTGATTGATTCCGATTGTTGTTATCTTCTACTACGGCGGCGGAAGCGGCGAGAGAGAGGAGACGTTCGCGGAGGCAAGAAGCGCATACGCCGTTGCTGCTGCTCAAATCTACGGTATGTCTTTTACACCTCATCGGAGGAGGAAGGAAATGAAAAAAANTCTACGGTATGTCTTTTACACCTCATCGGAGGAGGAAGGAAATGAAAAAAAATAAGCTTTGGTTTTTGTCTGAAAGTTTTTTCTGGCCCGAGAGTTTCGCTGTTATAAGTGATGTGACAACCTGTAAAGATGAAGAAACAAGCAGAAGAATCTGGTGGTAAAGATTTTGTCTTCTTCTTCTAAGATCTCTGTTTTGAGATAGAGGTGGAGAGAGAAAGCATTCTCTGTCGGAAAAGAAAAAAAAAAGAGATGGAAGAGAGAGAGAGAGAAACTATTTATCTATGGAGCAAATGGAGATGATTAAGCACAACATTTTGACAGATCATTTTATCACTAACCATTTCTTTAATGCAATCTATGTTTCGCGATTTCCTTAACTTTTTGTTGGTAATTTTGCTAACTTATAAAATCGTGAAAAGTATAACTATATACGAAATGAAATAATCAGTAAAAATAAATATTTAATAAAAACTGTGGACCTATAAATCTTTTGTATATTGGTTATTTGACTTTTTTTTTTTTCCGACTATATTGGTTATTTGACTTACAATATTGGATAACAAGGTAATCATAAATCACGATCTTGTATAGTAATTTTTTTTTTTGTTTGAATGTGAAACTATATTAAGCTATTGCGCCAATTACCAATCAGACACGTAAATAACCTCCCAAGTTATTTTTCTGTATCATTTATTTACACCATTATATTTTTGCCATTTTAAAAATAATAATCCTATTATTATACGGTATTAACTATAATTCAACTGTTTTATTATAAATATATAATTATTTGAACTAAAGCCTTTTTTTTTTTTTTGTCATAGAATGAAACTTTCATTCAAAGGAGAACAGAGTATTTTGAACTAAAACCATCGTAGTGTTTTTATCTCCTTCTCGCAGAAGATAAAATCTACTTATAGTTGACCTTGCTTTATTTCGTTTCGGACCAATAAATACCATTGGATGTAAATGGGATGTGTAGTGATTAGCTCAGCCACTGACTTAAAAATAAAAACAACACATTTTAATGATATAAAATATATCCAATGTATATATAAAAAGAGAATAATTAAATAAAAACCTAAAAGGGAAGCATGTGACGATGGATGGTAGAAGCCGACAAGTATTAGGTGAAAACGAGCCATCGTCGTTTTCCACATCCCACACGAATGTTCGTCCGTTTCTTCAACCGCTTGCCACGTGACCTCCTACCCTCTTTCTGGGCCTAACTTCACTTATTGGGCTTTCAAAGCCTTTTCAAATTCTTCTTTTCAAATTCTTCTTTTCAAATTCTTCCTTATGTACTGATCGGGCCTTACGGATTCTATATTATTGTGTGGGGTTTACGTGAAACTTCAAAATTCCATTTTCTCAAATTATCTGGACGTTCATATAAGGTTTACTCGAGATTTTTCAATTGCAGTGCCGGTCCGGATATTTATGAAGCTCTAAGCAAAATAAAAAATAAATTCCCAAAGGTTTATTGTTTTTATTATTTTGTTAAAAAGAATTTAAATTTTTAACTGTTTTATGAATGGGTCATAATAATATTATATTTTTACGGTATAATTATTTTTTTGAATATCTCAAATATTTTAGTTCAGTTTTGGTTCTTGTAGTTTTAGAGTTTAAAATCCATTCAAATATTTTAAAATGTTACATGTTCTAATTTATCATCATATTGATAATAGAAATTAGTTTACTATATTGTTTGAAAGTATAGATTATATTGATAATGAGTCTTACTTGTACAATCTCAATTCATCCCAAGATTAGACAATTAGCTAGAGACCTAGAGTAGTAATGTTGAATTCTCCTATACATTCACAAAATCTTATTTTTTAGTTTATCATAATGTTCCATTATCTCATATATAAGTCATATATAAGTCATGTATGAGCTAACATTTAAGATTATAGGACATATGATAAGTATAACAAAAACAATTGTGAATGTTAAAAGAAACATTCAAGTTCACCATTCTAGCTAATTGTCTAATCTCATGACAATTTGAGATTGAACATGTATTGTACATATAGGTAAACTCATTAACAGAAAAAAGTTTATATAAAGCAATGTTAACTGAATTTAAATTTTATATCTTTCTATTTTCTAAAAATACGGTTTAAAAAACTGGAGATTTTTACTTATTGTGAAATTTTAAATTCAAAAAAAAATTGAATATTTTAAATACTGCAACTAAAGCAACATATACTAGAATATTTTTAATCCAAATTTTTTAAAAAAAAAAACAGAGTACAATGTTAACTGAATTTAAATTTTATATCTTTTTATTTTCTAAAAATACGGTTTTAAAAACTGGAGATTTTTACTTATTGTGAATTTTTAAATTCAAAAAAAAATTGAATATTTTAAATATTATTTTTAATCCAAATTAAAAAAAAAACAGAGTTGAAATTTGGTTATTTCAGTTATTTAGATGGATTTGGTAAATAAATAATGAGTCGTTCTTTTAAAATCTTTTTTGTTTATTGGGCCTTCCAAAAATGCTGATGGCTTCTATATTTGTGTTGGGTCCACATGGAGTTTCAAAATTCGAAAATTCAAACGCTTTACAAAAGGGTCAAATTAAAAGGCACACAATCTTATCTTCATTATTTTAGATTTTAGCCGTTTGAAAAAGTACGAACCATACAGTACCGAACCGAATCGAACCAAAGCGAGATTTCTCCGACTAAGCTATATGTAACCGACCGAACCAAACAGGCACACAAATCAAACATTCTAGAACCATAGAGAGACATTTTATTCTCTAAATTCATTTTCCTATTTTGCCCCTAAATATCTTCTTCGTCTCTCAAGTCAGCTCTTGAAGTCCTTGGTCTGTTGGCGAATTTTCAAGCAGCTTTCTTCTATTCTCTGAACTGAATTTTCGTCTTTGGAACTTAGAATTCTCATCTGAAACTGAAGGAGAGGAGAAGAAAGATGACAACTATGGAGAGTTTGATTGGTTTAGTTAATAGGATACAGAGAGCATGTACCGTGCTTGGTGACTATGGTGGTGGAACTGGAAATGACGCTTTCAATTCTCTTTGGGAAGCTCTTCCAACCGTCGCCGTCGTCGGTGGTCAGGTGATTTCTCCGGTTGAGTTAGCTTTGACTTCTTCCTAGGTTTTCTCTGTTTTCCTCTGTTGACTCTTCAACTTTCTTTTTATGCAGAGTTCTGGGAAATCTTCGGTTCTTGAGAGCATAGTTGGTAGAGATTTTCTTCCCAGAGGATCTGGTTTGTAAATTTTAAACCTTTCTTCCATTTTCTCTCATGTCTTTGTAAATTAGGTAAGGAGCTCTGAATTTAAGCAACAAGTATTGTCTCTGCAGGTATCGTTACGAGACGGCCTTTGGTGTTGCAGCTTCATAAGACAGATGATGGAACAGAGGAGTATGCAGAGTTCCTTCATCTTCCCAAAAGGCAATTCAGAGATTTCGGTATGTACCTTAACATTTTTGTCTATATTTTGAATGTATGTTTGTTCTGCTTCTTTCCTGTTTTCTTGGTTGATTGAGGTTTGAATTTTGCTTGAATTTTTTTTTGATGTTGCAGGTTTGGTTCGCAAGGAGATTGAGGATGAGACTGATAGAATCACAGGGAAGAGCAAACAGATATCTCCAGTTCCTATTCACCTCAGTATCTTCTCTCCACATGGTCGGCTTTAATCTCAGTCTGTGGATTTTACTTCCCGTATTAAACTTGTTTTTTGGAACTAACATTGATGTTTGCTCCATTTTATGTTGTGTTCTATGGAAACAGTTGTGAATCTGACCCTCGTTGATCTACCCGGTTTGACTAAGGTTGCGATCGGTATGATCTTTTTTACCTCTTCGGTTTGGTTTCCATTTCTTTATTATTTGATGGCTGTATAAAGC
>OVBW01002613.1:4055-14408 GCA_900406355.1 Erysimum pusillum
CTAGTCCTTACTTTTTCTCTTTTTAGTTCTAAAAGAATATCGAGACCAGTCAAGTCACCAAGTTCTTGACTCTAAAACTAAAACATTGAGGAATGTCCAGCCACGAAGTTAATTAAGATTTGCATATATTTGCAAACTCGATACAACATAACACTTTAATTTCAAATTGATCAATATATCATTATTGTGGACTAGTCTCTTGCAGAAAATATAATTAGGTCATATATATCGACGTCAAAAATTAAAACAAAAATTAGGTCATATGCATATATCATCAAAATACAAAAATACTTCGTCTGACTTTTTGTAAAATACCGAGAACTAGTCCCCACCAATGCAACTAAACAATCAACACGAAAATGATTAGTTGATTAATATCATTAATTTATGAGATGAATATTAAAGTAAATGCACTTACATTTATTATTTCGTTAGTGTCATTAATTCGTTCGTATTTACTATGTTTGGATAAGTTTGGCGCGTTGACACTCTGACTCAGTGAATGTAGATTCGTCACAATACGTTGCTCCTAGTAGATTTTTTTTTTTTTTTTTTTTTAAAAAAGTAGCCCATCCACTGTCAATCTCAAATTATCTGTATATATATTCAAAAATTAAGAATCAGTTTTTTAATTAAGAAATCTTTCTCATGTCATTTTCTTCCGATTTGTTCTAACAAACAAATTGCGTTCCTCAGACAAAATTTCCTAGATTTTTTTCAAATATTTGATACCTAATCTCCAACCAAATTAACTGTATGATTGTCTTTACTCGATACAGTATTATATTGCACAGTCTAGTCTATAGTCAATAGTTAAATGATTAACTTTATGATCCTATATATGATCGTTCATCGTTTACTTTTAGCTTCATATAAACTGATATAAATACCTTTTAATATGAAATCCGAACTCAATTATGGTTACAAAAAGAATACTAGTAGTAATTAGTATTTGTTTTCATAAAGAATAATAATTTAATTGTTGCTGTATAACGCGCGCATTTAAAAAGTTAAAATCCATGGATTGTCCAGCCTGTCATCTTCTGGAGGATATTAACATACGACAAACATTTTAACATCTATTTGTAATACAATAATCTACACATTGCCGACTCAGATTATATTGGAAAGTCGTTTTAGTCAGTACGCTGTAACTAATCACCGACTTGGTTCCAGCATTTGAAAATATAATTACTCACTAATTCGTATTTATTGCATCTTGGTTCATATTCTTTATTATTAATTAGTATAGTAATCTTAATCTATATACTATATTTCGTTTGATCTGTTCGTTTTATTGACCGACGAACCAAACATGTACCAACAATAGATTGACATTTTATTGGTTGAATTTAGAATATAGTGTTCAAAATATGTGACATCTCATATACTATAAAACAACGACTAAACATTTATTAACTTTTTCTCACTGCTGTACATTTTGTTTTAATACAGTGGTCATATGTCAAAATATGACTCGTGAATTTTCTTAAAAAATATATTAAAAACATACAGTAACTTTTTAACTCACGAGATTACCTGCCGTTGTAAATTGGTTTAATACATAACTGATTTGTCGCCAAATGGTGGTAAAGTCCAAATAAATGTTGGCAGTATATATAGTAAAGTCCGAATATTTATTTTTCTTGGCCCGTAATTACCTCAAATAAACGCGTTTGTGATCATATGTGGAGCATATATTAAGGAAATTGGACAAGACGAATAATTCAGATTAATGGTTTTAAAAAAATAATGATGTGGACCGAAAGATATGGAATGAAATCAGGGATTAATTAAATAAATAAATGTTTCCTTCCTGGTAATTTTCTTTTTTTTCTTTTTTTATCAAAACAAATTTCGACGTGTGGACCCTAGTGGAGGAATTATAAAATGTGTGTGGGTGTATCTTAAGAAGGTTGACTTTTGCTCCCGGAGACGAGACTGCAAAGCGAAGGAGCCACATCATTGGATGAGGGCTCATTGACGTCAACGTTGACGTCATCACTATCCCTTTCAACGGATCTTATGGGGCCACGTGGACCCACCACAAGCCGTTGAGATGTGCGGCCCGAGATTGTGTCACACCAACGCTCTTGCCTTCTTCTGTATTAAGAAGAGAAAATCGTCAATGCCATTTCGACTCCATTATATTATATGCTAACAACATGAATTTTATGTATATATCGTCGCACGGCTTAGAAAGTCACATGTATTGGTGGAGAACGTAACTAATTAAACTAGATAATGGAGTCCATTATATTAAGATTTTTAAAAATTCACAAAAAAAAAAAAAAACATTGTTTTAAGATTATGTTAAGATTTTAAAATTGATCTAATTTTTTGGCTAATATATTTTCTCAAACATAATATACGAAATTTTTTTTATGGATCTAATTTTATACTCTTAGTTGTCGGCATTTTTCTTTTTAGAGCAAGTATATATTTTGTTTTCAGTTTTCTTTTTAAGTTTTTTTTTTTTTTCATCAAGAATAAGTATTATATATATTAAAAGTACTATTATTGTGAAAACTATGCTACTATAATTTTACGAAATAAAGCTGTCCGCAAATAACATATATATACTCCTTCAGACTACTTAATGGAACGAGGGTATAGATACGAGTCGCATAATAATGATTTTCAATATACCAGAAAGTTAAGATTTTTCATTTCGATCATTTTTACAATACGTAATATGAATATATATGTTGTTGATTTTATACGTATACTGGATCCTATATAATATATACGCTTACATAAAACATAAATGCTAGTTGTTAAGAAGAAACATAATAATGAAATGATGATGATGGTATATATAAAGTTGGTGTAATGTATATGTAGCACACATGTAAGATGTAACATAATAATGAAATGATGATGATGGATATGATGTCATTCAACATTGCTCAAAGTCATGGCCACCACCACCATATATCAGGCACCCGTCTCTGTGTGCAAATTGGAAATCTTAGAAGCTAATCTCACTAATTAAACAAATAGTTTATATATGGACTTGTGGATCAAATTGACGAGCTTATTAGAGCACTGGTAGTGGGAGAACACCATAAGGTGTTCTAAGTGTTAGAAAATTAATATAATATTGTAAGAGGTTTAGTTTAGATCTTTTGTGAAATGAGTTGATTATTGGTAGAATCTGTTTCTAAGTAATATTTTAATAATTTAATAATCTAAAACATATAACATTTTTTAAAACTTAAAAAAATAACATTTAAATTGAAAACATGAAAAACTTATACTAAAATTGATTTGAAATTAAAATAAAACACAAAATATAATTCTAAATTATTAAGAAAAAAAAGAAAAACATTAAAGATATAAATGAAAACATAAAAACACACAAACATATTACTTAATTGAAGCACACACATTTTATTTAGTGAATACAAAGTTTTAAACCTTATTCATCATGTCCAAATTTATAAACCAATCTTACTTTGCCGGATCTTGATAAATGATAGAAGTCTTGTGTTACTATGTATCGTGGTTTAATAACTCGACTTTTATCATATACTTAGCTTCAACATTTGGGAAAAGGAAACATATTGAAAGAATGAAAATTTGGGAACTTTTATACTCTTTGATTTCAGAGCCTCAAAAATGTTAAGTTCTCATCTCTCTAGTATTAAAAAGAAATGGTACAAAGAACAAAAGGGAGCAAAAACTTCAAGAGCTGCAAAGACATGTAACAACGCTTCAAGAACTTTAAGATGTGATCATTGGCTTTTTAGCAACTCAAAAATATTTGTAACAACGCTTCTTTAATTCCAATGAAATACTTATGCCAGCTTTAAGGGATGTATTGCAACGCCATTTTGCTCAGATTTTAAGCAACCCCATCTTCCAAATCGCATTGGATATCATTAGCAGCAAGTACATCTGCAATGTGGTTCTTGTTGTCTTGAAACTGAGTCATTTTCATGTTATCTTCTAACCGAGATTTCCACTAAGAAAAACAATTTAGCAAACTTGTAAAAAGGTTTGTTTCTAACTTGTAAAGTGACTACAGGAAAAGCTTCTCGTCGAAACATAGATTCGTACTGCGTTTGCTGGAAGCTAGAGGTTATAAGAAGGCATAGTTGACAAAGAGAGAATGTAAGAACCTGAAGTTGAATACAATGTATAAAGAATATATAATAACAAGGAGCTTTTCACTGAGACTAGATCGAGACTGGACCCAAAATAAGACTACACGGATCAATATAATGTAACATACCTTGAGCTACTACCTTTGAGTTGATGAACACTAGAACCTACCAGTTAGAAATCTACATTTCCTGTCTGGTCTCTGAATTATACACATGAACAATCATTAAACCATACATGCTAGCTTTTGATGATAACAAGTCAAAAAATCCACTTACAAAGCTCTAGCCATATTGCTTATAAGCTTCTCACAGTCTTCAAAGAACAGAGTAACAACCTCAGCCACAAAACCCATTTCAGAAAACACTAAACCCAATTCTTAAAATCCCCAATTTCCAAATACAAGCTTCAATAAGAACCCTAAAAAGGAGATAACTTTAGAAACCCAATTCACAAACACTAAACCCAATTCACAAACACTAAACCCAATTCTTAAATTCCTAATCTCTAATTACAAGCTTCAGTAAGAACCCTAAAAAGGAGACACCTTTGAAACTTAAACTCAATTTCAAAGTTATCTTCACCACAAAATTAATCACTTTTTATCAAATCGCTATCTATACGAAAAAACAAACAAACCTGGCGATATAGAGAAATAGTATAATCACGAAATTGTCTCTGTAATTGAGCAATGAGTGCGTCCATGGCGAAACAGAAGAGAAGGAAATCGGAGAAGGAACGAAGATGCGATTTGAGCCAAATGAAAATGTTTTTCGTTATTAATTTTTTTGGCCAATACACGCGTGCCACGTCACCCAGAACGTGGGGTGAGAACGCGTTCTCGTTCCAGAACGCAAGATACCCATCTGCTTCCACTGTTCACCCCACATAATATTATAAAACTCTCAGAACGTGATTTTTGTTCTACCGTTAATTATGCTCTTATAAGTATAGTCCAATAGTTCAAATAAAATATACACCTAAATGTTTGTTTCGTAGTTTGAGACAGACCGCAAATGCAGCAAATGCATCTTGCAACTACAAGAAGTTAGGATCGATGTTATTGTTATTGTTGGTAGGAATATAATTTTATTAATATATGTATATATTATATGGTTATTTCGAATTTAGCATATCATAACATATATAAGGTTTGTTTCTTTATTATTACTGTGATTCTTTTAACAACTTGTAAAGAAACTCAAGCTTAATTATCAAATGATCATACAAAAGCCTCTTAATTCATATGAAAATATATGAGTATATATGTATTATGGTCTGCTAGCATACATATACTTGCTATCTGTACATATTTATTCAATAAACTGTGGATACAAGATACTGTATATATAAGTAAATAGATCAAATCTAGATATGTAGACAGTTGTATTTTGAACATTAGAGTATGTTTTAGTAATCCCATCTGTATATTCACTAGAACATTAAATTTGATAGGCAGCCTTGCGTCATTTGGAAAAAAAAGAAGAAGATAATATTGTTAAACGATTATTTAACATACAATTAATGATTATCTTATTGATTCGTTTGGAAATTAATTTGATTTGTAAATTTTGAAAGTCAATTTGCCAACTTTTTTGCTTCGAGGGCTTGCTAGTTAGCGAATTAAATAGACTAGACCATTCTGTCATACATGTTCCACCTCTCCATATTCCTACGTATGTATGTATATTTTTTTATTAAAATTCTTAATGTTTGGAATAATATATACAGGATAAAATATGTATACGGAGTAATTGTTAGCCACCATAACCGTTACAAATAGATTTATCATTTAATTATATGTGTCTTGGAGTCTTGGGATTTCATGTCTATAGATACTGAATCAACTATATTCACTTTTAAATTATCTCAAAGAATTAAGTACTTGTAAGATAATATAATCTTCTTTGCAATAAATCATTATATGATCATGATAGTACAGTTCTTGATCTTCTGAAAGTGAACCACATTGTTTAACAATTTGTTCATCTTTCCGTAAAACGTGTAATATTTGTCGTCAGGTGTTATAGATCATCATATTTCTTTTTGTTTATACTAATTATTATTTGGTTATATTTTTTTTCATTCTAAAATGATCACCAGTGATGAATAAGAATGTATTTCTTTTATTTTTTTATTCGCCCAAATTATTTACATAAATTATTATTTTTTTGTTAAAAATGTAATTATTTTATTTAAAATAAAAACATTTTAGGATTACAATAAATATTATAGGCCTTTTTTTTTTTGGCAAAGAAATATTATAGGCCTAAAAAATGGTTTCATGGTAAAAAAAACATAGAAACATAAATTAAAAAAACACTTTTTCAGTTCTTCTACTCAACATTAACACATAAGTTAATGGAATTAGACGAACTGACAACGATTTTGATGTTCTCCCCCGTAATAGATAGTCAAGACAAAGAAATAAGAGCAAATTGCTTTATACACCACCAATTTTTTTTAATTAGTTCGCAAATAAGCTATTGGCAGAATAAAGTTTAAGTTGATATGCTTTATGCATATGCCCGTCACAAATCTCTATAAACTGGTTCGTATATATGTATGCATATAATCTCTTGTCACATGTGTCGATCGAGTTAAGAAAATTATTATCCTAAATCAATATGCTGATCACATACACATATCGTATGGAGGATACCAAAAATATGATTAACTAGCAACAATATGCTTTGAAGAAGTATACATGTACGTGTATACATTATATCCTACACACGTATAAATATATATTGTTAATTAAAATATGGGTTTATACGTGCAAACAATAGCATAAGATTATGCCTTGGAGGTTTGCCCAAAAAAAAAAAAGATTATGCCTTGGAGATCCTCATACCTAACTAGGGGTTAAGCGGTCTTTCATATTCTTTTTTTTTTACAAAATAATTAGCATCACAAAAAAATAGTACCAATCTTAATAAAATTTTAAGACTGTGTTTATGTAAATTTATGATGCAGTTTCTGATATTTATACTTTTAATATATTTTCTTATATATATGTATGTATTTTTTTGAAAACTATTCTTGATTTCATCAGTATTTAATATATTTATCAATATAAATTATTGTCAATTTTGATCATTTTGTTGTGGTTGATCCAAGTCTTATGACTCAAATTAATTCATGATTGTTTTTGTTAATAAATTAATTCGCGATTAACTTAAATTAGAAAACCTATTCAATCTTCGGGGTTATAAATTGCTCCCCCATTGCAAGACAACTTGTATACATGTATTTTCTTAACGTCACACACATGTGGATAACCCTATACAATGTAAAAGCATTAATTAAGCATATTGGAAATCAAATCTTATTACAACAAATGATATAAATCCATGTGTGTTATGTGCATTTACACTAATATAGGGTAAACAAAATAAGTAAACGAAGGATAATATTTCCACAGTTCAATAATTTTAGCTAATGCATGGGTCATAATAAGAAGTGTCACATCGATAAAATTATTTAGCTCACCAATCAAAACGTGATACTTATTCATGCGTGTTCATTGAATTTTTGCTTATAAGATAATTCGTTTCTTTTTCTTGTTATTAGGTTCAAGCTCAAATTTGTTCTACTTTGAACAGTACTTTAATAATCAACTTATACAGAAATTGCAAGTAGGAATTAGAAAAATATTATCTTTAGTCTGAATCCAATGATACAATGATCCAATTTCAATATGTTTAAACTATCAAAATAAAAATCCGATATATGATTAATCTTAAAATGTTTTAGTCACCATAATCAAACTATTGAAAAAATATATTGAGATTGATTTTCATTTCATTGAAGAATAGTCTTTTCAATATGTGAAAGTAACATTTACGATTCTTCTTTGAAAATAAATGTGTTATATGTCGTCATTTTTATGGACAAAATAATATTATTGGGTTTGCTTTATTCTAATGTTAAAATTCAAATGATTCCCCAATAATTCATTGAAAAATAAAACTTAGCTTCACCATGAAGCTTGAAAATATGCCCCTTTCCTAGATATTGACATACTTGCATTTCTGAATCCCGATTTTTTTTGTTTTAAGTATCAAATGATATAACCAATGATTAATATATATTTGAACATCATATCAAAATAGTTAGTTCATTGTATATGATTCAAAAGATGGGAAGTATAGAAATGATTGTGAAATATTTCCTGTTATCGTGATCCAAATCGCCCCAAAATTATTCATCTAATTTTTTTTTATTAACTTTGAGCTTCGGCTATGAAGCAAATATGCTTTCCATTGTCTAAGATTTAGGATAATTCTTTCTTTTTACTTTATACTAATTTTAATTTTTTTACAGAAAACAGAGATACAGCAAAAGAGACAAAAAGACTAAAATTCTGTCCCCATGAAGCATATAACGGGATAAATTTTCTTGGCAAGTGGAAACATAATACTATATTATTTTTTTATTTATTTTTTAATATAGTCATGATAAGCGTAAACCCAAACTAGTCTTTGGAGTTTGAAGTTTGTAGAAAATTAAATATTTTTTTCACTGAATGCGTTTATATTGGTAAGAAGGAACCATAACAACTCTCATAAATGGTGAAACTCTATCCTTGACATAACATCGATCCATATTACGAAAAATTAAGACTTTTGGAAATACATCTGTACTTTTTAAAATTCTAAAAAGGTAAACAATTCTTTTATTCTTTTTTTTTTTGCAATTTTCCAGTAGAGAAAATCCAAACTGGTTTCAAACTCAATATATCATAGACGGTTTTTCAAGCTAATTCAATCAGAAGTTGAAAAAAAAAAAGAAGAAGCTAATTACAGCAACTTCATTCTTTAGCGTTGACGATGTTAGTACAGTTTGGGCCATATGTGCCATCTCAGCCCATACAAAAGGTCTGAGTATATTTTGTATTTAAATACCTTTTTATTTTATTTTGTATTAAGGTTGGGATTATCGGGGTAATAGAAAGTTAATGACAATGATTCAAATGCTAATAGGAAAAAACCACGTTACGTAGATTTTAACATTCACGTTTTTGTTAACTAATAGTACTATTTTTTTTTGGGTAAATGCATTTTGTAATTTATTTTTATACGAAAACATCCCAAAATATCACAAAGAAAACTTTGATATAGATTACTACGCGACATACTATCCGAAAAAAGCCATTTTTTTATGGAAAAAAGCCAAATAAAATGATGATTCACCATTTGTTGTGTGCAAGTAATTGCCTATCCTTCGAGGGACAGGAGCGAGGGACAATAATTGGAGTTCAATCACCACGTGGATTTACGAAACACCACAATCACAACGGACGTCATTATCAAAACTAATTATAAAAACAAAAAACATGCGAAACTGAAACATTATCTGTGTTTTTTAGTTTTTACTCATATCAAAATACTAAAGTTTTAAAATAAGAAAGTAATAAATAAACCTCCTGATCTCTGCTGGAAAAAAAATAATTCATGAACAAAATACGCGAAACTCGAAAAATATGAGAATGTTGCAATCATTTCATAAAAATATATCAAACCGGGACAATAAGGGTACTCAATTTTACAAAGAAAAAAGAATCAAAGATCTGAAAAAAAAAAAAAAAAAGTAGATATAGAATTATAAGCAACGAACCAATTTCTCTAAATACGATTATTATAATCAAAAAGATAAGTACCTATGCTTTATAAGGATGGTAAAAATTGAGGTAGATATAAAAAAAAAAGCTTTGGGAGAAATCAAAAGAATAAGGTTCTGTCTAATTCCCATAATGCCCCTCACGGTGAGGATACGGCCTCGATGGCACTACCCAATGGCCATGCAGCTTCCACGGCCTGGTCTCCGTATTTGACCTTCTTTACTAACGTTATTGTCTGCGATGGCTCCAATCCTGTTTTGTTTTATACCCAAGAAACATAATATTAGACAAATGAAAGTAATAACAAAGTAATCAGAGAAAGAATCTCAAACTTGGACTGGACCAGATCGTCCTAAACCTATAGTTATTATTAAATAACAAATGTAACTTCTTTCCCTTCATGTTTTTGGTGCTTAGAGCCACAGTTAAGTCATTATTGTCAGCACCATAATGATACAATCTTAATGTCTTATGTATAACTGATGTATTGTTAGTCATTTAGTGTAGCCATATACACTTATGCAGTATAATCCTAAACTCAAAACAAATTGTGACTCGTGACCGTTGAAATGGAATTGTTGTTTTTATGAGTTTTAAGGTGAAAAAAAGGAGACTTACCGAAT
>OVBW01002614.1:0-11611 GCA_900406355.1 Erysimum pusillum
GCGGCTTGATGATTTGGTGTTTTGGGGTTTCTCTAATCTTCATGTTAATTAATGTGTTATTACTTTGAGTCTTTGGCTTGTAAACTGTTTAGTTTGTGTTGTTTTATGGAGTTTATGTGGTGATGAGATGTAAACTGCTGAGTGTCTGAGTTTTAAGGAGCTATGTGGTGAAAACTTTGTTACCTAGCCTATTCCAAATGTTTTATCAAGTTTAGTGTTTTGGTAATTTGGTAAAAATCTTGTTTAGTCTGATTCTTAAAAAGTGTTGGCTAAAAGTGGTGGTGATGTTCTTCAACTTGTTGCATTCGGATTTAACAAAGTTGATGTAAAACACACGACTGGTAAAAAATGATTGTTTTGGATTTGTGGTTACTAAAGAAAGAGAAAGAAAAGTTTTCTTTGAAGAGCTAAAAAATAAGTTAAGATTGTGCCTAACTTTATATATGGACAAAAGGTACAGTTGGTGTCAACTATATGGTTATAATTGCTCATGTTTGATCATCAATTCATCATAAAGCCAAGCCATGATTATATGAGAGAAACAATTGCAAATCAGCTAAAGAATCGTATGTTTGGTAGGGATGTCAAATCTCGAAAACACGAATGTCAATGACAATGCAATTTGTAATTTGATACATATAGAACAAACTAATGTGTTGACGAGATGTTGCATTGGTACTTGAATGCGAATTTATGTATATCTGTTGATGTGTGCTCACATATTGAACTTGTTGCAAATCATGTTCTTAGGTCCTTATAAAGGTTTGGTTTAATACCTTTCCTATCCAATTTGAATTACATGCAACAATTTATCATCACTTCATACATTACAATTTGGGGATAATGTGATTATGTAAAAAGGGTTAGAATAAACAGACGATTGAGCTGGAACTTTTAGTTTTGGTTACTGATGGATGAAACTATTACTAAGCATTGTAGAATGTTACATAAACAAATTAATGCTTGATTTCTAGTACAATAATACAGTTTCCAAAATCTCTTCAGGACTAGATTTTGCCAATGATATAACGATCTTTAGTTGGATTTATGATGGTGAAAACAAAGTGGACTTTGAATCAAGTAGATGTTACCGAGGATAATTGAATATACATACAAAGAGCAAAAGAAGTTGCTAGAGGGGAATCTGAACCTTTGAGAAGAAAAGAGTACAAGCATAAACATCTTTGGATGAAAAAACAAGATTTATAATCTGAACCAGAGTTAATCCAGAGACAGAAACCATAAAGGAGCTATTAGTGATATTTTAATATAAGTTTGATGCCATAAGCTTTTGGATCATAGAATAATAATTTCACCAACGTTTATGCTAAAATTTGATTTAAACCTCTACAACAATCTTCACGATTCGGGTAAGATCATTCTTGTTCAATACTCTATTGTTTTAGCTACCGTTTTACTCTTACGACTCCTTTAACGAAGATTTCGTCAACGGTTGTGGAACGTTTTGCCACGTGGGAAGCTTTGGTCCGTCGGATTTCACTGGATTGATCTCCAGTAATACCTGTCCACCGCGATCTTCAACGTTAATTTTTTCAGTTTGATCTAACGGCCAAGATTGACACGGGCTTCCCAACGTTTTTACGTATACGATTCGATATAATTATATTAGGGAATATGATCATTCTTGAGATTGTAATATCGTCTGAAACAAACCCTACAAATTCTTAGTTTTGAAATCCTTAAATTTTTTAGAAAGCACAGTCCATTTTTCAAAAAGCAAAAGTCTAAACTAAATCCTTAAATTCTTTAAAAAGAAGAATAATTAAAAAGCACAGTCCGTTTTTTAAAAAAAGCAGAGTCCTTAAAAAGCACAGTCCAGTTTTTAAGAAAGCAGTCCAGGTTTTTAGAAAGCACAGTCCAATTTTTAAAAAGCACAGTCCTTTTATACAGTCCATGTTCAACATGAGGAAACTTGAACATTCTCATTTGTTCTAGTACTACTGAGTCAGTTATTCACGACGCAGTCTTAGTCTTATGGTACTCTTCCACTTCTTTCTTGTAAGCTTCCATTAACTCGGCAGCTTTTTGATCATAACCTTGTTTCTCCTCTTCACCAAGTTCCTACGTACAACAAGATTTTACTCAAAACCAACTCAATTTCACAATTTCATAATTAAAGATTAATAGATTATATAATGATATATACCTTCCACTTCAATGAAATGTGTGTTGATCCCAGGATGCTCTTCTAATAGTCTTTCTTGCGTCTTTGCTGTAAATATCAGTAGAAAATATTTGAGAATAGAAAACCATTTTGTGATCTGAGTGTTTCATAAAATTCAAGGTTTAAGTATACCAGAAGAGAAAGTATGAGGAAGCAGGCTTTTTGGGTTTGTTAGGATCTACATTCTCCTTCTTCTTCTTCTTCTTGGTCCTCTCTTTTCTTTTCTGCAATGAACATGTGTTGTGTTAGTGACTGACTTAGCTCAAAATAGCGTAAGGCATTGTGAGTTTAGTATAGTAATAACCTTTAAGATGTTGTCGGTTTTCTCCTTCTTCTTCAGAAGTTGGAGAGCTTCTTGTTTATGGAGTTTCATGAGTTCTTCTTCTTCCTTAGTCATTTTGCATCCTTCCATTTCATGTAGGTATATCTCCTTGTTCTTCTTTGCCATCAATAACAAAAGTTCCAGAATATATGCACACAACTCGTTAGCAAATATTTTTTCTGTTTACTTCACTTTTTGACACTGCAACATAAGATTCCCAAATCAACACCAAATAACCATTATCACATGTTCACAAGTCACAAGAGAGAAATGTAGCAAAAGCAAAAGCAGACTAAACATTCAAATTTAACGAAAGTTGAAGTAAATCTATATCTTAAACACAAGCGTAGAAACCAATCCAATTTCTTGCAGATTGATCATCTCAGCCATTTTATTCAACTAATTTGCAGCAAATTAACATCTATATCTTAAACACAGGCGTAGAAATCAATACAATCTCAATCTCAAGCAGGTTCAACAAACCATAAAACTGTAAAAGAGGATTAAAAGAAGCACCAATCATGCATCAAATTTTGTACAAATCTAAGTCACAAATCTAAGCCGAAGGTTCTACAAAGCAATTTGTACCAAGCGATTCAATTATCAACAAGCTCAATAACAAATACGATTAACAAATACGTGCCATGTTAGGCATGAATTCCTTCATCTTCTGCAGTTTCTTCAACGCCACCTTAAGTTTCTCCTGTTCCACGTCTTTCGTCGGTCTCAAGTTCCTCTTCCTTCAGCAAATCCTCAGTTTTCTCTTTCTCGATCTTCATCTTCTCCAACATCGCTTGCATCTCCATCAGATCTTTCTCAACATGGCTGAGAACGGTGACAATAAAGGTGACTCGACGATCTCATTCTTTTGCTTCAACGCTTTTCTGCTGTTTAATTTCTAGATTTCTTCGCTGGAGCGTTAATGTAGGGTTGTAGAGCGTTAAGAGAGAAATTGAGAAACTTAAATCGAATTTAGGGTTTGAGATAAAGTGGAGCCTCTGGGTTTATATAGAAGAGAAGGCCAAACGGTCGAAACTGTGAAATTCAAAACTGTTCCTTTTTTGGATTTAACAAACTTTTGGCGTCCGAAAGATTACGCTTTCCATTTACGTTTTTTTTTCTCCTCTAATAAAATTGACCGTTGGCGAGAAAAAAAATTGACCGTTTAATTGCCCACCAAACCAACTTACTAAACCGGTTTAGATTACAATTACAATTTTAATCGTTTACTGTTTTTGAATTTTGAGTCTTTGACCATTCTAATTTCTATTACTTAATTAATTGATTTTATTGAACCGGTTTTAAATTCGAAAGTAAACCAAACTGAACCGAACATTTAAAAAAAAAAAAATAGCTTGCTGCCTGAGAGAAATTGTATAGTGAAAAATAAAATAAAAACATCGATACATTTAAAATCCCAACAGTAAGAAGTCGTAAGCCTTTGACGTTTGATAGCTGCTGATGTGTACTGCGTGTCGTTTTTCTTATAAGATCGAAGTAGAAGACAAGAATACATAAGAGAAGGAGAATAAAAAAAATAGTTTGGTTTGGTCTCGGTTTAAAATGGTTTTTAAACCAGTTTACAAGAATGAACCGAAGTCAAAGTTCAAAGGGACTTCGGCAAAACTATGAGCACCTCATAAACTTCATTGTTTTAGTCAACTTCCTACACAAAGACTCACACACCTTGATGTGAACATTGCAACTCAATGACTTGAACACTTGCTATTACGATTTGGTCTTCAATTACTATATAAGGTTGAGTTGAGCCTCAAATAGATTTTCAAAATTTTCTCATGTATAGTCTTCTGCAACAAATGTTCCATTTTGCTTCTTCTCTTCCCTTACTTAAGACAAATGTAGGTTATTAAATCAGTTATATTAGCTTATTATTTAAAAAGTAGGTTATTATATAAGCTTCTTTTTTTTTTGGTATTAATGTTACATGATTTGCATTGTCAAATTAAATTGCATAAGTACATACTATAATTTTGAACTTCGATCGTTAGTATTGCCTGCGAACCAATTTAGTTTGTCCATTGGCTACGTTTTCTCATTTCAAATTCAGTTCACATATTCCACTTCGTTTTGTTTTTGCTATAGTAAGAAAATGACCAAATCATGTATCCATAATGAAAACTTTTCTTTCTCATTGGAGTCAATTATGCTTCAATTATGGAAAATTTCTAAATCCGAATCGTGTTCTAGGAAAGACGTTTTCTTCGATTATATATGAACAAAAGGTACAATTGGTATAAATTATATGGTTATTCGTGCTCATGTGTGATCATTAATAAGTCAATCCATGATTATTTGCGAGAGATAATTGTAAACTGATGGACAAAACTATTATTAAACATTGTAGAATGTTACATAAACAATGCTTGATTAATTTGTAGTACAATACAGTTTTTAAAATCTCTTCAGAACTAAGATTTTGCCAATGTTATAACGATCCTTAGTTGGATTTGTGATGGTGAAAACAAAGTGAACTTTGAATCTAGTAGGCGTTACCGAGGATAATTGAGTATATATACAAAGACTCTAAGAGGAGTAGAAGTTTGAATCTAGTAGGCGTTACCGAGGAAGGATTGTTGGAAGACAAATCAATGTCCCAAAAGAATAGACGAATACGTCTCAATTCCAGTAGAAAAGAAGAGTCTTAAAGTACTAGTATCCGAGAACTAAAACTAACTTGAACAAAAAAAAAAGAGAAAGTTCAAGTAACATAAAAAAAACTAGTCATCAACAGATTAAGTTACCTTTGGCAGTAACATATGACTCTCTACATGATCGAAAAAGACATTGATAACAGCAAAGTCATCCCCAATTCCTTCAATGACAACTTCTCTAGCAACTTTTTCCTTGGGATCGTAACAGCCGTTTACTACCCTTTCTCTCCAATTTGATACATTTTCCAACATTCTTTTCAGTTTTCACCCCCTGTTTCTATTTTCTCCGCTTATATATATGGAACAATTTATCATTTCTTGATACATTACAATTTGGGAATAATGTGATTATGTGAAAACTGAAAAGGGTTGGGAGAAACAGACGATGGAGTTGGAACTTTTAGCTTTGGTTACTGATGCTTGATTTCTGGTACAATACAGCTTCCAAAATTTCTTCAGAAGTAGGATTTGCCAATGACATAACGATCCTTAGTTGGATTTGCTATGGTGAAAACAAAGTAGAATTTGAAATCAAGTAGGTGTTATACCGAGGAGTAGATGTTTCTAGAGGAGATATAAATTTGATAACAAAAGATATAAATAAGTATTCAGTATGAAATTACATAAAAATAAAAATAAAATAAAATACTAAACACCAACAAATTCTTTGGTCCCCGGCCCAAAGGAATTATAGACCAATAGTCCATAGGTTCTTGGTCATCTAAAAACAAAAAATAGAAAACAAGAACAAGAAACAACACCAAATACTTTACAAAAACAGGGTACTCTCTTAGCACCTTATAACGATGGAAGAAATCAACGATCACATTACCCTTATCGTCATTACATCTCTGTAATTTAAAATCAAAGAAAAGAAAATGATTATGGATATTAGTCAACTATACGGAATTCTAAATATAGTAGTTGTGCCATATATAAAACCATCATGGAAACTTACTTGGCTTAGTTTTGTCGACTGCGAGCTAAGAGGTCCATCGGCTGTTGCTGAAGAGACAACTATGGTTAGGAGCAAGAACAGCCCCAAGAGAGGAAACTTTACCAAAGCCATGTTGGTTTTAGTTTTGTTTTGTTTTCTCCAAGAAAAGAAAAAAAATTTGGATGATCTTTATACTTTTAATTGAAGCTCCTATGTATAGAGATTTAGATTCTCTGAATTGATCTCTGACTTTAGCAAAGCCATATTTCCATGATCTCCGTAGACCGGATCGTGTTTTTGATTCTTACAACCATTTTTTCCACATGAAACTATTATTTAAATAGGATGAGTTATTGCATGATGTAATATCGTTTTGATTTTTTTTTTTTTTTTCAAAGTTTGGAACATATAGTATAGTATACCGCTTATTCAACGATCAACATATATTAAAAATGCTACTAAGCCTATCAATGAGTGAGAACTCTGTTTTCCGTGGAATTGTGATGTAGCGGTGCATCTTGACTTTGACAAGAAAGGGACGTGGTTATTGGTTTTGGGCTATTTTGATATTAGATTTTAAGTGTATTTTATTGGTTTTCATCTTTATTTTAGCATTAAGTTTTAAGTGTATTTTATTGGGTTCTTTTTTTTTTACGGTAGTATTTTTTTTTTATAGGAATGTAAATATTTATTTTACAATGAAAAAAATAAAAAAATACGGGGTTTTAGTTTTTAATAACTAATTAATCAAGTCATTTAAGCTCTTCGACATGCATTACAACATATTCAGAAATTAGGATGCTATAATTACCCTTATTCAGAGAACATAACATTTTTGTTGCATATCAGAATTGTCACTTCCCACAGTGTGAGCTCATTTGACTTCACACTTTTTTGGATTTGGCTTTACTATCACTTGTAACGTCTCGACCGTTACCTTTTATAGGTCACATGCCCTTCTCAGCATGTGGATCCCATCTTTGTTTGACCGCCGGTTCGCTATTTGATAATTTGATAAAAATCTTATTGAGTCGTCTCATTCACAAAAGGTGTTAGGCTAAAAATGGTGGTGAATCTGGTGATGTTCTTCAATTTGTTGCATTCAGATTTAACAAAGTTGATGTAAAACACAATTGGTAAAAAATGATTGTTTTGGATTTGTGGAGGATCAAGGGTTCATATATTTGTATAACAAAGTTGTTTTGTTCTTTAAAACCTTTTCACTGAAGGATAATTACTAAAGCATGAGAAAGCAAAGTTTTATTTGAAGAGCTTATTTCATAAAAATAAGTTAAGACTGTGCCTAACTTTATATATGTACAAAAGGTACAATTGGTATCAACGTAACTATATGGTTATAATTGCTCATGTTTGATCATCATTACGTCAATCCAAGATTATAAGGGAGAGACAATTGCAAATCGGTTCAAGAATCGTATGTCTGGTTGGGATGTCAAGGACAGTCAATTTGATAGACATATATAGAACAAACTAACGTGTTGAAGAGATTTTGCATTGGTACTTGAATGTGAATTTATGTATGCTCACATATTGAACTTGATTGCAAATGATGTTCTTAGGTCCATATAAAGGATTGGTTTACTACCCTTCCTATCCAATTTGATACACTTCCCACATTCTTTTCACCCATGCATGTTTCCGTTTTCTCCGCTTACATGTAACAATTTATCATTTCTTGATACATTAAAATGTGGGGATAATGTGATTATGTGAAAAGGGTTAGAAGAAACAGACGATTGAGCTTGAACGTTTAGTTTTGGTTCCCGATGGACGAAACTAGCATTGTACAACAAATGCTTGATTTCTAGTACAATACAGTTTCCAAATTCTCTTTAGAACTAGATTTTGCCAATGATATAACGATCCTTAGTTGGATTTGTGATGGTGAAAACAAAGTAGAATTTGAAACCAAGTAGGTGTTACCAAGGATAATTGAGTACACATACAAAGAGGAGTAGAAGTTTCTAGTGGTGAATCTGAACCTTTTGGAAACACTTACACCTCTAAGAAGAAAATGAGTAAAAGCGTAGACATCTTTAGGTGAAACAACAAGAATTAAAATCTGAACCAGAGTTAATCCATAGACAGAAACCAGAAAGGAGCTATTAGTGATATTTTGATATAAGTTTGATGCCATAAGCTTTTGGGAAGTGACAAAAAGAAAAAAAGAAAAAAAGCGTATTAAAATCTTCACGAAAAAAAAAAAAAAAGAAGTGTGGATCATAGAATAATAATAGCCAACGTTTATGCTAAAATTTGGCTGACACCAAGTCCAATGAGCCGAGAAAGAGAAATCATCGCTAATCACCAACTTACAACCAGAACAAATCTATAGGATGGCATTTGATATTTGATCAATCAAAATATATTTTTATTCCAGGAAAATTTTTAATGGGGAATTGGACTTGGCTTTGTAGGTCGAAAAAGATATATCTAGGAAATTGGGTTTGGACTGCATGTTAAGTAAGAGAAGAGCCCTCAATATGACAAGATTAGAATGGGTGCCTCAAGGAGACTTTGCTATTAAGGGGTGTTAGTGTCTTGGTGCCAGGATTTTCCTAGAGGGGAGGCCAAAGGTTCTTAGTCCTTAGTTTGAGGGGAGGATTGTTGGAAGACAAATCAATGTCCCAAAAGACTAGACGAATACGTCTCAATTCCAGTAAGAAAGAAGAGTCTTAAACTACTATACTATCCGAGAACTGAAACTAAACTTGAACAAAAAAAAAGAGAGAGTTCAAGTAACATCAAAACAACTAGTCATCAACAGATTAAGTTACCTTTGGCACTAACATATGACTCTCTACGTGATCGAAAAAGACATTGATAACAGCAAAGTCATCCCCAATTCCTTCAATGACAACTTCTCTAGCAACTTTTTCCTTGGGATTGTAACAGATAAAATAGAATGGGTTAGGAAATGGGAACGGCGCAAATATAATCTCACCACTACGAAGTATACCAAATATATCTCCAAAGTCTTCAATAGAAGGAACAACAGCAGCAACTTTTGACCATTCTCCTTTGCTAGCATCTTCAAGAATCCACAGGTCAAGTGGACCGCGGGATGCGTTACTTCCAATAGTTATCTTTCCAGTGTGGTTCACCAAAGTACCATACTGTTGTAGTTTATCATCCTCAGGTAACTTAGTAACATCAAACTCTTCAGATCTCAGATCGAAGCTTATAAGAGTTCGCTTATCTTCGAAAGAAGCTAAATAATACACAACCCCATTCCTACATATGTCTTGAGACCCGGAATAATGACGATGGAGATACTTACAATCGAGCATTCTCCATTTTTGTTTAGCTCCTAGAGTTAAAACTTGATGTTCCTCTGACATAGGCTCCGGTTCCCACATATAATTTTCCCATGATCCACGTCTAGTTATTACCGTCATGCACAAGACTTTGTACGAATCATTAACTGGATCATATCCAAAAACGGAGAATATGTCCTTTCTCCTCGTTTTGATTCTTGGTAAAGATACAAATTGACCCGTACTAGGGTTTCCAATTATCGCTTTCGTATGATTTGAACCGAAGATCAAGCCGCGGATGGGTGGAGAAAAAATGTACCGTAGATCCAAGTTGAGAGTGTAGCTGACCCTACGATGATCAGAAGACGGATCCTCCTGAGAGCAGGAGTGGAAGAAGTGTGTCTGCGTGTTGCGACGGTAGACTGAGAAAAGAAGACGCGGCTTAGCCAACGATCGAGTCAGGTACAAGTCGGTGAAATCTTTGCTGCGGATTATCGATGACCAGTGATTTGAAACGAAACCTAGCCTTGCTATGGATTCCGGCACCAATTTGAGGAGAATCTCTAGTTTCAGTTCCAGAGGAAGAATCGAACACGGGTCGTTTTCTTTGCTTTTCTCTTCTCTGTTCTTAGACTTCCTTCCCCTTTTCTTCATGGCGATTCAGTTCCTCTCACTGGTTTGTTTTTCTCACTCGTAAAGTATCTTCACCTCTTAAACCTAATAACTTTTGGGCGGCGATACCATTTCCTATGTAAAACATTTATACGAATTTGTAAATAAAACCTCCTAGTTTGAAAAATTTAACAGAAAATACTCTCTTATATATTTTGGTGGTAATTATAATGGATATAGTCACAACAGTGTTGCACTAAAAGACTCGCACAATTACAAATATATGTTTTGCTAATTCCATTGATTTTAGCAGAGCCTAAACAAAAAATTTCATAACTCGCGACAAATTCAGCTGCTTGGGAATGCAAGTGGAAAGCTGAAGTCACTGTAAGCTTTGCGAAACTTGTTTGCATTAACGACTTTTGCTTCTTGATCAAGTAACCGTAGACTTATGTATTCACAGGATGCATTGGCTTCTTCCTTTTCTCCCACCGATGTTAAACCAGGAAACTGTCCAATATCATGGTGAGCAAGAGGACTTAACCTATCATGTAAACCGATTGCAAACTCTTCCGGAATTCCGCAATTTGCAGGGGAAAACAGAGGAGCAACACAACAAAACATTTTCTTCTGCAATCCACAAATTAAGACAAGAATCATAGGAAGCTTCTTACATGGTTTCCTAAGGCTGCACCGCTTAAAGCTGCGGATTCTAGGTTAGATCCAAGAAGCCAGTCACCGCATATACCAGCACGGCCTTGTGGATGAAATATACATGGAACTGCAGGAGTGTTCTTAGGCAGAGCTCCTCCCCTGTTAAAAACAAAATATTGAATCACTCCACAAATCTTCAAACATTTTTAGCACAGTTAATACAAACTTACCATAGCTCGAGACGTGTGTAAACCGGTTTAGGAAGCGAGCCTTCAGGCAAGCCCAATGCGATTTCTATACCTTGAAGCATCCCGGCTCTAACATTCTCACTTAAATGCCTCCAAATTAAGGATTAGTAAGTGGCTCCAACTTACTGATCTGACAAGGCCTCACCAAATTCACCGTTTGACTCTAACACCACCTTGCTAGGAAGACTATCGACACAAATCTACGTTCAATCCTTTGTTCTAATCAAATCTTTTACCAAAAGTTTGATAATACCATCACTAGCTTAACCGAGTCTCACATCACGTTTGATTTTGATTCTCCTAAGACTCTTCTTTAACAACTTACTGAAATTTCATCACTACAACTCCTGACATTATCCTCAACACAATCACATGTCTGCAGATTTCACCAAACCTTGGCACCAACACTGTCTTTTATGTCTGCTTTGATCAAACCACCTCCTCACTCATGATCAGTTCTTCTACGACATGTCTTTCACACTGATGAACCATCACTTGACTTCTTTGCAAGTATATTTCACTAAGGAGATTCTTTATTATGATGTAACACCAGACTTACAAGAATGCTTGTAGTTCTTGTCCTCAAAACAGGATTTTTACCTCAGCTAACTTTACCAGCTTTGAGATGGCAAATTCATACATCCAAAACCAGCAAAACCAGCAATACGTGACAAGATACGGGCGTGCAATCAACAGACCAAGA
>OVBW01002616.1:0-11598 GCA_900406355.1 Erysimum pusillum
AACGGCCGTCGATATACCCGATGAAGCTGCGATCCAAGCTCTTAAGAAGGCAGTATGGCACGAGTCGCGATTCTTCGAGGACATAGCACTGAACCATCCGGTTAGCCTGGAAGATGCACTCCATCGAGCGACTCGATTCGTCGAATTTGAAGAAGAGAAGTCCGTTATCGCGAAGCAGCACACAGCGCCCAAATCGTCGGAGAAGAAAGAAAAATCGAAAGAAGAATATTACGAGCCGCGTCAGCATTACGACCGCGACTATGCAAAAAAAGACAAAGGGAAAAAGGCTTCGAATTACTACGTTGGCAGTTCGGCCCCTCCGTCTCAGAAGCCATGGAACAAGTACTATCGGAACGACGACGTGAAGGATCGCCAGCCGTATTGCGACTACCACAAACGCCCGGGACACGCAACCGAAGAGTGTCGCCACTTGCAAGCCGAATTACTTGCCCAATTCAAAGAAGGAAAACTCAAACTGGACGAACGCGATTGAGCAGCACGAGGAAATGACAAAAAAAACCAACGTATCAAAGAAGTCGATCGAGGTAAACGAGATGACGGGCGCCGACCCGACGAACCGCGACAAGGTGGCCGCAGGGAACCAAAGCGAAACCATGAGACACCGCGTCAAGAAGACAATGCTCCTGAACCAAGACGACGAATCAATATGATCATGGGTGGTCTTGCGACTTGCCGCGACTCAGTCCGTTCGATTAAAAGTTACCGACGTGAAGAGGAAAGGCATAGAGAACGGATCAAGAAAAACGCCCCAACGATCGTCAATACCGACCCGATCACGTTCACCGAGGAAGACGCAGTCGATCTCTATCATCCGCACAACGACCCTCTTGTCGTCGAGTTGATAATATACGAAAGTATGGTCACCAAAGTTCTCATCGACACAGGAAGCTCAGTCAATGTAATGTTCAAAGGCGTTCTCGAGGAAATAGAATTCGACCTCCGCTCGGTTAACACGAACATCCAACCATTGACAGGATTCGACGAAGACACAATTATGACGGTTGGCACCGCCACCTTCCCAATCTACGTCGGCGGGACCATGACCTGGTTCGACTTCGCGATTGTCGACAAACCGATCATCTACAACGTAATCCTTGGCACGCCGTGGATACATAGGATGAAGGCAGTTGCGTCAACATATCACCAATGCGTCAAATTCCCGACAGCACGAGGAATATTCACTCTTCGAGGGGACCAGATGGTGGCTCGTACGTGTTTCATGATCGAGCGAAAGCAGAGATATGCAAAGCCTGCCGCTGACGAGCAACCTGCACGCTCGGACGAGCAAACCGCCGTGACAATCGCAGCAAGGTCCTTATAGCAATTGGAGAAGGAAGATCCCGAGCCCAGCCATCAACGCGCTCCTCGCCTCGAGCCGCTTGAAAACATCTCCGAACAAGTCAATATCGATGCGTCAGATCCTTCTCGCTGCGTCGGCATCGGAAACGATCTTCCTCCTGAACAAAGGGATAAGCTTGTCGACTTTCTCCGACAAAACATCGCAACCTTCGCTTGGACCGTTGATCATATGACTGGGATTGATCCAGCTATCACCTCTCACGAACTTAACGTTGATCCTTCTCACAAGCCAGTCAAACAAAAGCGTCGCAAACTCGGTCCTGACCGTGCAAGCGCAGTAAACGATGAAGTCACCAAATTACTTAAAGCCGGCTCTATTATCGAAGTGAAATACCCAGAATGGCTAAGTAATCCGGTGGTCGTGAAGAAAAAGAGTGGCAGCTGGCGCACGTGCATCGATTTCATGGATCTCAATAAGGCATATCCCAAGGATAGCTTCCCGCTACCGCGAATTGACCAAGTGGTCGAATCCACCGCCGGTAACGACAGGATATCACTTTTGGACGCTTTTTCCGGATATCACCAAATTCAAATGCATCCGGATGATCGAGAGAAAACTGCCTTTGTGACGGACCGTGGAACGTACTGCTATAGAGTGATGCCGTTCGGTCTCAAAAACGCAGGAGCAACCTACCAGCGCCTGGTGAATCGGATGTTCATCGATCAACTTGGCCGAACTATGGAGGTCTACATTGACGACATGTTAGTCAAGTCACTCCGAGGCGAAGATCACGTCGCGCACCTTCGACTTTGTTTTGAAACTCTGAACGCTTACAACATGAAGCTCAATCCAGCCAAGTGCACCTTTGGCGTCACTGCAGTCCACGGACAAGTGTCTTCCATTCTATCAGCTGCTGCGAGCTAACAAACGCTTAGTGTGGGACGACAAATGCGAAGAAGCTTTCAAGCGGCTCAAAGAATATCTTTTGACTCCGCCGGTCCTAGCCAAACCAGAACATGGAGAGACCCTATATCTTTACATCGCTATCTCGAATTCGGCAGTCAGCGGAGTACTCGTTCGAGACGACCGCGGAGAACAATGTCCAATCTTCTATGTCAGCAAAACACTCGACGGTGCCGAGCTGAGGTATCCAACCCAGGAGAAACTCGCGTTCGTAGTTGTCATATCCGCACGGAAGCTACGGCCTTATTTCCAGTCTTACACCATCGAAGTCCTGACAAACCAGCCTCTCCGCACGATCCTCCACAGTCTAAATCAATCTGGGCGTCTGGCGAAATGGGCAGTCGAATTGAGCGAATACGATATCGAGTACAAGAATAGAACGTGTGCCAAGTCGCAAGTGCTCGCCAACTTCCTCATCGAGCTACCACCTGAACTGGCTCCAGGAGCTCCGCCGAATGAAAAATGGACTTTGCACGTCGACGGTGCCTCATCTCGGCACGGCTTTCCTGCAACGAACAACGAAGCTGAGTACGAAGCACTTATAGCCGGTCTACGTCTAGCCCGTAGCCTCGATGTCAAACAAATACAAGCACACTGCGATTCTCAGCTGGTCGCTAACCAGTTCAGCGGCGATTACGAAGCAAAAAACGAACGAATGGATGCCTACCTCAAGATCGTCCGGGACCTTTCAATGACCTTTGAAGTATTCGAGCTTGTTAAAGTCCCCCGGAGCGACAACGCACCAGCCAACGCGCTAGCAGTCCTAGCCTCAACATCTGACCCGGATCTCCGCCGTGTCAATAATCCAAGTATCGACTTACCTGGCCCCCCACCTGGAGAACCGCCAATGACACTCGTCGCGACCATCAATCAGCTAGAAAGTGGCAGTTCATCCCGGAAAGACAACGAAGGCACCGATTGGAGAGACGAAATTCGCGCCTACATCTCTGACGGAATAGTACCGGCTGACAAATGGGCCGCTCACGATTACGAGCTCGCAGCGCGCAATACACGCTCCACAAAGAACACCTTTTCCGATGGAGCGCTTCAGGCATTCTCCTTACATGTCTTCACGGCGACGAGGCAATACAAGTCATGCGCCGGCGGAAACCATTTTGGGGACCGTTCCCTGGCACTAAAAATTCGAAAGCACGGGCACTATTGGCCAACCATGATCGCTGACTGCGAAAAGTTCGTCGCTCGTTGCGAAAAATGTCAACGCCACGCTCCACTCATCTACGCACCGACCGAACTCATGGAGACTGTAGCACCCCCGTACCTGTTTATACGTTGGGCCATGGACATCGTCGGACCGCTCCCAAGATCTCGCCAGAAGAGGTACATTCTTATCATGACGGATTACTTCACCAAGTGGGTCGAGGCCGAGTCATACGCCAACATCAAGTGCAAAGATGGGCTTCCATACGAAATTGTCACGGACAACGGCACACAATTCACGTCAATCCATTTCAAAGGATTCTGCGCCAGATGGAAAATCTGATTAAGCAAGTCCACGCCGCGATACCCGAAAGGAAACGGCCAAGCCGAAGCAACCAACAAAACTATTCTCGACGGCTTGAAAAAACGCTTAGATGCTAAGAAAGGAGCTTGGGCAGACGAACTCGATGGCGTACTCTGGTCTCACCGAACCACCCCGCGAAGCGCAACGGGCAGAACACCTTTCTCTCTCGCCTACGGCATGGAGGCAATGGCTCCATCTGAAGTTGGCCTCTCCACCATGCGCCGTTCCATGCTCATCAACAATCCCGAACTCAATCAGCAAATGCTTCTCGACAACCTCGACACAATCGAAGAACAGCGCGACGAAGCGCTACGCCGCATCCAAAACTATCAACAAAGCACCGCCAAGTTTTACAATCGCAAGTTTAAACTCAGCAATGAATGCGGGCACGAATCCCAATGAATGCGGAACTTATATATAACTCAGCAATCTTGCTATATTTACATCGTCTTCTTGGCCAGTTGAACGATCTTAAAACGCGTTCCCCATGGATGCAGTGGTGCTCATTGAACGGACTTAAAACACCCGCTTCAATTGAAATAATCCACGACTTTACTTAAGTAAGCCAAAATTTACACTTAAAGTCTATAAGCTGAGCCAGACTCGCAGCAGCCAACAGGCGGCCGAACCGAAATAAGCCGGGCACCAGTACTCGCACACTCGCGCCGACCTAGAGCTTTTACAGGATAAGCCGGGCACCAGTACCCGCACCTACGCAACGAACGGTTCGACTCGAACGCATACAGGATAAGTCAAGAGACGTCTTGCCCCATCATGTGTTTCGAAACCAAAGACAAACTCGCAGAAAGTAAGCCGAGGGAAACTCGCAGAAAGTAAGCCGAAAATAACCAACATAACCAACAAGGGTTCAAAAATCCCACAACTCGATAAGCAAGCCGAGCCCAGTCTCGCAACCAAGGGCGATCGACAAACTCACAAAATATTGAAGGGAATGTCAATAAACGAAAAACATAACCAAGCAAGTAAGGATAAAACGTCTTCTACATTAAAATACCAAAGCGACCATCACAAGGTTCACATAAGAGAATAAGAGTCATAGGGTCCAACAAAGGGCCGTACATCCAAACCGGTCCGACAAGCCACAAACGGCTAAAAACGCCGGACATACCGCAAGTTCCGAGAAAAGGGATATAACATGTGAAATCAATCCGACAAGCCACAAACGGCTAGAACGCCGGACACATCGCTAACTCCGAAAAAGAGAATACAAGCAAACTTAAAATCAGATCTAAACAAGTCACTGGTCAGCCGAGGCCCCGCCACCGCCGTTAGCCGCGGCCTGTCTTGGCCCGTCTGCCGCGAAGTGGCTCGACTCAGTAGCCGGAAGCTCCGCGAGATCACCGTCATGAAGATCGAATATGTCAAACTTCTCCACTATGGCTCTCCATTTTTCCTCATCAGCAGCCAACTGCTTCATCTTCTCTTCCGGCGCTATGCCTCCTCGAATCAAGCGCTCAAGACAGTCTTTCGTCCCCATAATTTGGATCCACATCTCTCGGTCCTCTTTCGCAGCCCGCTCGGACAAAATATGCTTCCTTAGCCTGTCAGCGAGAGCCCGGCACTTCTCGAGCCTCTCCAGCAATACCTTTTCACAGCAGTCACGAGACGATCTTAACCGCCCGGTCTCCGAGTCATACTTGTCCTTAAGGGATTTATGCTCCTCTTTCGCCTTGTCTAAGTCCTTGCGAAGTGCGCTCACATTCCTCCGCTCCCTCGCAAATAATTCCTTAGCCTCGCGCTCGCCCTTCTCGGCTTCCTTCGCCCTGCACTCGTAAGCCTCAACCATCCGGTTCCCCGCTCCGATCGCCTTAAGGAAAATGAAGAATTTGTACACAAAAAAAATCGACAACGAGAGACTCGAAGCAAGGGACATACCTTGAACGACTCCTGCGCCCAGTTGGAATAAAGTTTTGGCTCAGAAAGAAAATCCACCGGGGGTAACCTAGTGAAATCACCGGGAATCTTGCTGGCAAGTTTGGCGCAGGAAGCAGTGTCAAGCGTAAACGCAAGGTCCTTGCTTGGATAGGAGTAGTCAAACCTATAGTCGACCCCCTCGGGACCAAGACCAAGCCCTTCCGGAGCAACGCAAAGATCGGCTGGACGCTCGCGAGAGTTACGCTTCCTCGAACCTTCACCACTTGGCGGAAGACGAGAAGAGCCTCCGCCCCACGAGGGGCTGGGAGCCGGCGCGAGCGGCGGCAACGTCCGCGGTGAACTTCGCGGCATTCTCCGCGGCTTGCTCTACAGTTTGAGTAATCCGAACGTCTTTCCGAACACACACGACAAGCTTGTCTCGGAAGGAGCGCCTGAGTTCATGAACTGATCAGCGTACTTCTTAAATGTGCAGCTTGCCTTCCCCATAGTCGGACACGGCGGAGAACCTGCAAAACACGCAAAAAGTCAGAAAAATGTCACGAGCACCACGACGAAATCACAAGGCTAGAATCTCACAAGATTCTGTGTGTTCGATAACGACGGGCCAATTCAAAGAACCTAGCTCCCAAATCCTTTCAAGCTTCTTCTTGCGCGTTTTGTCCTTTCGCACTTTCGAATTGGGATATACTGCATATGTAAAAAAAAATACGAGGTTAGAACGCGGAGCAAAGGCAAAGAACGAGATCAAGACCGCACGATCTACCGGGGTCATAATTCCACTGAGTAACGTAGGAACAATCATGTTCCTCGAATGAAAACTCGTCGACTTTAACGAAGAAATATCTTCGGCGCCAGTCATGTACTTTGCTCGTCACGAATTCACAAATTTTACGACCCGCCAAGGCGTTCACATTGCATTGACCGGCATTGTTTTTCGGAGACGAGAAGACCGTCGCCGCCTCGAGTAGCTCGACGTCAATATCGATCCCAGACTCAGCTCCCAGAATTTGCAAACCAACCATGTTACGAATTGCAGCGACCGAAAGCTGTGACAAAGCGATCGCTCGTCTAGCGCAGTATTGGGTGACGATGCCGGGAATAGGAAATCGATGTCCACATTCGGTAAAAAAGGGTTCGTAGAGGCAAACGAACCCTTCGGGAACAATTTGGACCCTCTCGTTAGCTTTGGGTTTATAGGCGGTGACCTGGCCGAATCCGACGCTACCGTTTAACATGCTTATCACTGATTCATCGGTACACAGCGAGGCTCTGCCGTCAGGTCCCGCGGGCATATCGTAGGTCGCCACAGCCGGATCGAAAAGGGCGGATACAAGTGATACGTGCGAAGCGCCGTCACCTTCGTCTTCATCATCATCGCAGACTTGTAATTCGGATCCCACGCCCCAGAGGCAGATCGTCGACTTCCCGATACCATGATTACCGGAACCAAGACGCGTAGCACCCAAGTCATTCCCCAAAAGATAGTCTACTTCTCCGGCTGCTTCGTCAAGATCCATCGGACTTCCTTCGGGTTCGTTCGCCCAAGCCATTGCGCCCAACTGCTCTGGTGTAAGAAGAGGTCTACCCTCGAAAACGTTCTCGTAATCTTCCGCATCATCGTTCTCGGAGCTAGCCGCGACTTTGCTCTCATGACTATTCTCGGAACCGCTCAAGGAGTAGAACTCGTGATCACTTATAGTAAATTCTCCATATTCGCCCGACACCAATAACTGAAACGCCAACAGAGGAAATGTGTCAGGCACCAACAGTGGAATATTTCGATACACCAGCGGCTCGTTAAAATTGCCCGAGTAATCTCAACACCGAACCACAGCGCGTTGCGAGATCACCAATCCATGCCTAGTCACAAGGAATCCGAACCGATTTCACCAAGATAGGTCTTCACCAAATAAACGAATCACCGGAGTTCTTGCCAAACCGGAGGCCAAAGCCGAACCAGATTTGCTCCCCCAAACCGTGGCTGCCACTGAAGAACCCGGCTCACCGAACCGACTTTGCCGAGTCACGGAGCGTCACGCTGTCGCCAAACCGAGAAGCTTGCCGCGCCGCCTAACCGGTCCGAACCAACAGGGCATCGGATCGGATTTGCTTTGTCAAACAATCTCTCCGCCGGACCGGCGGCTGCCTCTCTATGCCGAGCCAAGGGACACGAGAGGGGAAAACTAGCCGAACCAATAGCTGCCGAGTCAAGCTCACTCCGAACCACGATCGTTCACCAAGACGAGCCACCGATTGCTGAGCCGCGGCTCCTCCCCTTGCCGAACCGATCTCTCTGGCTTTTCTCCGCCAAGATAGAAACAAACCGAGCCGCGTCGCTACTTCTCACCGAACTGCAAGCTCACAACGTCGCCGAACTACGGGTCCTTGCTGAGCCGCGAGCTCCGAACCATGGAGCCGAGTAAGGAGTCCGCCGAGCCACCGGTTATTCCGGCCCACCAGAGGATTCGCCGAGCCGGTTTCCACACCGAACCAATCTCTTCCACCAAATCGGGAATCTCGCCGAGCTAACTTCCCTCGGTCCCGGACTAGCTTTCTCCGCCGAACTGGAGCTCCCTCTCTACTGCCGCGGCACGAACTAATTACCCAGAACCGAAGCTCACAGTGCCGAATCAGAGCAGACGTCAAACCGAACCAGTCTCTCGCCGAACCATGGCGCAAAACCAAACAATACGACGCCGAGCCAAATCCGTGAACTCACCGAGTCACGAGATTTGCCGAGCCAAGGCCTCTTTCCCACCGACAGGAACAAAACGACAACAAAAAAAGCAAAGAAGAGAGAGAAGGGAGTAAAAAAATTGTTTTACCTTTTTCGCTGGAGAGAGAAGCAAAGTAAGGAGTAAAAAAATTAAAGCAGGAGACATATATATAGTGGGTAAAATATGCACGTCAACCGAGGTAATTTTTGTAGAAATCTTTCTGCATCAATAAGAAAGCTGTCGCGTCCCGAGAAACATACAGAGATACTATTCGTCCCGAAGATCTCGAAAAACGTGCAAGACACTATTCGCTCCGGAAACCTCGAAAAGCGTGTCAAAGACGCCTGAAGACCGTTCGGGCCATACTAACATATACCGATTCAAGGTTCACGCCACCGTGCTCGTAAAGCCTTCACGCGCTGGACTAGGGGGGACTATTGTTGGATATGGGCCATGCCCATGTTAGTAGGCCCAAAACCTCTGACAATATTCTTGAAGGGTTTCTCTTACAAATTAGGCCCATGAAGACCCGGAGGGCAAAACGGTCATTTTCGGAGAAGACAAGTGGGGCTTTAGGGTTTCCTTCTCCTTATAAATACCAGGAGAGACCATTGTGCAAAGGATCCAATTTCTGCAAGTTATTACCCAGAGAATAAGAGAGAGTTCCGTTTTAGCCACAAACACTTAGGAAATTCTCTTGTCATTCTCGTAAACACCGTTGGCTCGGCAGAACCCGTTGTAACTGCCGAACCGTGGTCAAATCGTTGTATCTCACTCGTTATTAATAAGAAGTCACTTCGTTCCCCGAATTCCTTAGAAAATATTATTGTTGCTAATCCCGTTACGAACAATTATGGTTTCGATGTATGCATAAAATATTTGAAATTTCACGACCATAATCGGGCTGGACATCAAAGTAAGAAAAATGTTTTGAGTGATCTGTAACGCTATTTTACGACCAAAAAAAAAAAAAAAAGGTAAGCTAGATCCAAATAACGTTTAAGCGACAATAGTAGAAGAAACTGATGGATGTGCTAGCGAAGTAAACCATTGAAGAAAAAAAACTAAAGGCATAAGAAGAAAGGAAGACATGATCAAGAAAACATTCTCATATTCTCCAAGTAAGTTAGAAGAGTAAGACGTCCAACCAGTGGCGGAGTTAGGATTTCTAGTCATGAGGGTCATAATAAAATAAACAATAAGAACTTGAGAAAAAAAAAAAAAGTCCTTCTATAGAAAAAAAAAAAATTAAAACAAAGAAGAAGAAGCTGAATAGTTGTTAAGCTAATGAAAAAATCACAAACTAATGATAACTTAAGTTAATTTATATTAACTAAGATTTACCTAGTTTGACCCAAATTTTGCCAAAAATAACTAGATTAACACTCCATCGTATGTTATTACTAGAAACACTCCATCGTATGTTATTACTAGAATGACACAATATTTATGTATAAAGACCAAATTGCCATTTTAATTAAATATTAAAAAAAACAGAAAATAAAATATGAAATAGACAAAAAAAAAGAAAAAACAAATTCAATCGAGCATGCAGTAAATTCATTAATAAAATGTCACGATTTACAGCAAAAAACAAACACGAACATTGTTACAAAAAGAAAAACAAACACGATTACACGAACCTTGATACAAAAAGAAAAACATGCTTACACAAACCTTGATACAAAAAGAAAAACAAACGAGCATGTTGCTCTTCCTAAACTAAAGGTAAAATGTTTAGATCACCTCTAGAGTTCTCTGCAAAGACATCGACTGGTCTTATCATATGGCGATGGTTGTTTTATATATACAAAGATATTGACTTGTCTTAACATATGATTTAGAGTAAATGGTATATATATCGATTACGCAGTTAACGAAACTTAAGTTCTGATGCGTTTTTAACGAAGCTTAAGGCGATGGTTTGTATTATATAGAAATTAATGTTTATGGTTCATCAAATAAATTTGTAAAGTTTCCGAAAATTTTATCGATTCTTCTCTAAACATTTAGTGTATATACACCAAAACTGGTACATTTAATAATAATGTCTATGATTTATACATTGCAAAAAAAAGCTGTCTATATCATTTTTGTGGACTAGAACTCTAGAGACATATTTCACTAGATATATTATCTATATTTAGATCACCTCTAGAGTTTCTGCAAATACATGGACTTAGCTTATCATATGGTTGGTTGATTTCTACAAAAACATTGAAATGTCCTACATATATATAATTTAAAGTAAATAAGAAATGGTATATATCGATTTTACATATTCAACGAAACTTAAATTTTGATGAATTTATAACGAAAATTAAAACAACGGTTTGTATTTAGAGTATACTATTTATGAATCATCAAATAAATTCAATTTTATTGATTCTTTTAAAAATATTTAGTGTTTTATACACCAAAATTGCTACGTTTAAAATGTTTATGATTTCTCCTACGCAAAAGAAAAAAAAACAGCAGGCTATATTATTTTTCCTTAAAGTGCTCGTTTCACATGAAAACTAGTGAAATAGATATATCCATATTTCAACTGAAAACCTCTTATTAATTAAATACTTGAGAAAATGAAAAATCGATAGAATGTAGGTTTTGCCCCAATTGAATAAGAAAAATATGTGGCCCTTTTTTTAATCGAATGGCCTAACTGTGTTCGTCATTTTTAGTTGACCTGACTTCACTTATTATGTGGTTGTTTTCTACAAAGACCTGTTATGGGTGATGCTACTATTGGAAATGAAAGCTATGTCTCTTACTATTAACAATTGTATCCTTTAGTTGACTTGACTTGACCCCTATCGTGTTATATGTATTATGGGTTTTAAACCAGACTTATATCGTGTTATATGTATTATGGGTTTTAAACCACAAATATCATATCGGTTATGGTTGTTTTCTACGAAGACCTTGACTTGTGTTATCATACAATGCAAAGTAAACCATAGCGTACGATTACCCACTTAAGGTATGTCATGTTAGAATAGGAATATAGAATATTTCCTTTATGTCGATAATGTCAAATATGTAACTATATTACTTGGAGGCCACTCCNACCCTAATCGGCCCTCTACTCTTTCTCTCTCTCTCTCGCCTCTCTCATCTTCTTCTTCTTTTTCACTCGTGTATTCTCTCTCTACAATCTTCTCTCGATCATGGCGTTACCT
>OVBW01002617.1:0-10518 GCA_900406355.1 Erysimum pusillum
AGTATTTAATGTCGGGATGGCCTGTCTTTAATATGCCAAATCCCATTATGTGTTTTTCCTAATAACACTAACAATAATAGTGTTAGGTGGAAGTACCTGGTTGGTGAAATGGTCATGGTGAAATTGGGTCAATATAAAGATAACACTTACTACTACTGATTTCGCCAGCTCGGTTCTCATTCTTGTCTTCACAAACATATAGACCCTCCTCTTTGTGATGAATAGACCTCTTCCAAAATATAAAAATGGTAATCTTTGGTCAAAATATTGAATTTGTCTTCAACTCTTAAAACGGCAGGAAGTTTATATCACTCGAATAAAAGCGTTTATATCACTCGAATAAAAGCAAGGACGCTTTTATTGACCAAACACATTAGTTTCAGGCCCATAGGAGGCCCATAATGTGAACGAAGATTAATCCGAAACAGCAAGGAGTGCGGTCAAAGGTTCTGGAAACGACAAAGAGGGTTAGTGCGTGTAATGTCTGGTTAATATATCAACGGCAACGAATCGTGTTCCGAAGATTTTTGTTTCTTATTTTGGAATCTCCATGCAAAAAATGGAAAGCCCTAGAAGAACACCAGCCATACGCATTTGAAGACGTGAAAACTCCGGCATAGCGGAAGAATTCGATTGCCTAAGGATTGAAATTGAAAGTAGTTGTGTTGTGATAGAGTTCTTGTATTCCTGATGGTGGAAGAAGCAAAGTTAGATTCAAAATCGAAATCGATTCCGAATGAGAATTTGAGATTCGGGGAAAGGGCTTTGTCTGCCGGCGGCGCCGCTTTTATATCGGCGGTCATAGTCAATCCTCTCGATGTCGTCAAGGTTCGAAAGAAAACAAACAAATTTCGACAATTTGGCTATGAAATGGTATGTGTAAATCTGATTGAGCTTCTTGTAATAAGCAGACGAGATTACAAGCACAGGCTGCAGGAGTTCCGTATCAAGGCTCGTGTCGTCTGGGTTGTTTCGATACGAATTCCACGGTATTTTTTGCCTAGCTGATTCGTTTGTTGATAATAAGCCCCTCTTAGTTGATGAAATTGCTAAAGCTGTGATTTTTATCTTCTGGTTATTTGAGGTGGTACATGATTTAAGAAGTAACCCTTCTCCACGGATATGTCGAATTACTGGCTCTGCATCTGTATGCTCAGATAATCAGTACAAGGGAACTTTTGATGTCTTCTACAAAATTATCCGCCAGGTTAGAACAATTGTCTTGTTTTGACTATCGTTGGATATCGAAATCAAGAGTTGTATATGTAGAGATATGTGTCAATCGCTTATGTTCTTGGACAACGTTCATCTTACTGGGTTCTGGTATAGTGTCTGTGTGATGCGATTTGTCTTGGAAGTTGTAGCATTATCTAGTAGAGATACCTCAACTAAGGATTGTTAATTTTTTTTTAATTTCTAGTTCATTATTTACTCATTTGTAGAGTTTCACAGGAACAACTTTATGCAGGAAGGATTTTCTAGGCTTTGGAGAGGTACAAATGCAAGTTTAGCGCTGGCCATTCCGACTGTGAGTTCTTTTATGAAATGCTGTTTGCTTCTGCAACCTGTTGTTTATTGGGTCTTCATGACTTACTGCTACTTCTGCCAATATGTTGCTAGGTTGGGATCTACATGCCTTGTTATGATTATTTTCGCAATATATTGGAGGAATTCACGGTAGAGAAGTCCCCGAGTTTGACGTTATATGTCCCTCTAGTTGCCGGGACAATAGCACGCTCCTTGGCTTGTATCTCTTGTTACCCCGTTGAGTTAGCAAGGACACGGATGCAGGTAACTCTTAAGGATTTGAGCTCTCGTTATACCATTTCCATGGGTTCTAAACTATTAACGAGTTTATAATCAATACTATAGATGTAGTCTAGTAGACCTATTTGAATGAACAAAAAAATAAAGTAGATGTAATGGTGTGGAGATATGGATAAAGAACCAATGGATATCAATTCTTTTGTTTTACTAACAGGCATTTAAGGGAACAAAAAGAGATGTGAAACTGCCTGGCGTTTGGAAGACATTAGTCGACGTCGTCAATCCAGTCAAGGGATCAAGTAATGGACAAAATTACAGGATGTTATGGACTGGTCTTGGTGCTCAACTTGCTCGGGATGTTCCGTTCTCTGCAATCTGCTGGTCAATACTTGAGCCCGTGAGTAATCTGTCCCTGGAAAAAAAGCATTCAGATTTTTCCATTGTGTCTTCTATCCATGTGCTCACGACTGTTTCATTATGACTTAAGACTCGGAGAAGCATTCTCTCGTTCATGGGTGAAGAACCACGAGCAGGCAGTATAATAGGTGCAAACTTCACTGCTGGTTTTGTTGCGGGTGCGGTTGCTGCGGCAGCTACTTGTCCACTAGATGTTGCAAAGACTCGGCGTCAAATAGAGGTAAAAAATACCTAACTTTATCTTTCATAATTCCACTAAGTTGCTCTACAAATTATAATTGATCACCACACTGTAGACAACTGTAATAAGTAAGTCCTGGTCCTTAAAACCAAATAACATTTAAACAATTTTGGATTTTGCAGAAGAATGCCGATAGAGCCATGACAATGACCACAAGACAAACCTTGGCAGAGATTTGGAGGTGTGAATTATTATAGAGGTCCATGAGACAATTTCTATTTTGATAAACGGAAAGTTCCAAACTTATGATCTATGTGGGGTTTTTGTCTAGGGACGGAGGAATGAGAGGGATGTTTAGTGGAGCAGGGGCTAGAGTCGGACGGGCAGGACCATCTGTAGCCATTGTGGTTTCCTTTTACGAAGTGGTGAAGTACGGACTGCACAACTTTCACCAACAGTAACACTTATAGTCATTACAATGATTTTGTTTTGATGCGAAGCTAATGAACCCTTCCGCATCTAACTCAATAAAGAGTGCCTTATGAGGTTCTTATTACACCTTTACAAAGGCAAAAGGAAATTATTACTTTTTTTCCTATTTCTTTTGTCAAGAATTCAAGTTCTTGCATTTGTTTTTTTTTTTCATTTTAATGTGTAAAGACAAAATAAACTTATATTCAACACGAGATTCTTATCGCAGGAATATAATAACTCCAAGGGTATGTAGCAAAGTCATATTTCGATAAATAACATGTGAAATGTCATATATAATTCCGTGATTTTATAAACTTTTTACATGTGAAATTGTACTATTTATGGATCTTGAAGATAGGCTTTCTTGAGAATCGTACAGTCATAAGATTATGAATTATTCAAAAACTAAACGGCTGGACATTTCTGGCAATTATATTTTTGCTTTTGAAAATGTCAGATTTCTTTGGGATGCCAAATTTGAACAGTAACCGAAATAGCTTGTTTTGGATTTTCCATCTAGAGAGTTAAATAATTGTCAAATTTCTGGTAATTCAAGCTAAATAACATTACACAATAGATGATTATGAATATGAATAAATTAATATGGAGGAGAAGAAACAATATGAGTGATGGGAAGCAATAGAGACTATCAATCTCCAGAAATCATAATCGAGACAAGAGCACAGATCATGAGCAAATTAATAGCCAGACTCTTAAAATTTATCCACAAAAAAAGAAGGCAAATTGAAACTAAAAACTTGGAATAAAGAGAAAATGAGAGGAAAGAGAAATTAGAAGAAGGTGTAGGAAGAAGAAGCATCAAGAGGATGAATTAGGTAAGTCAGCACTAACGCCACCACCATTAGCAAATACGCGATTCCTTGATCTATCGATGTCCCTGTGATTATCAAAACCAAATTGAATGTCAGATCAACCACAAATTCTCGAATCAGAGGATAAGATTTTGAATTAAAATGTGTGAGAGAGAAACGAAATCGAATTTGAGATGGATTATTTTTCCAGATTTCACGCGGAATCTGGAGAAAACTTTCGATTCAGATCTGGAAATGCGAATATCGTGGGAGAGAGATAAGTTGATTAATACTCACCATCGCTGGTGGGAGCAGGAGCAGGAGCTAGGGATTGAGCGCCGGCGAGAGACAAGATGACGGCGAAAACAAAACTAAATAACGCGAATCCAGCAACGGAGTTTCTCGAGGCCATTTCTCTGGTGTTTGATCCGACGAAACCTGAAGATTCTCGAGAAAAACTTGACTGAGAGCTCTGCAGGAGAAAACTCCGGCGAGAGAGTAATTCTGCAGAGACGACGGAGGAGAGAGAAACGGTATGAGGAATGAAGCAAGTGTAAGGAGACGACTTGTTTAGGTGTTCTTATAGTATAAGACCGGCTGAAGGTTACCCGGTTATAACCGGTTATTTTATTTAACCGGTCAAATCTATTTACTAGTCAAGGCTAAAAGATCCAAGAACTAGAAGCATGATTTTCCTCGAATTCTCTTATTATTTTCTTTGTTGACCCTTCCTCTATTCTTCTTTTTCTAGTTTTCTTGTCAAAATTGACATTACTATGTTTCTAGATAATATGTATGTTTCTAGATAATATGTAAATACACATATACGTTTTTGTTTGAATTGTCAAAGGTATAAAATTATTGTGTAATATTTTAGACTAAAGTTGGTGTATCTCTAATCCAATTTGATTTGTGGTTAATATATAAAGTATGAATTGTTGATAGAAAATTGTTACTTTGATGAGGTTTCAAAAAATTGAACTTTTAGTTATATGAAACAAAACGCAGTGAGGTTGATGCATATTACAAAGTCTAACAGGGGTTTTTTTTAACAAGCAAAAGAAATTAAAATAAGAGGTTTTGTTTTTTTAACCCCAAAAGTACTTGGTGACAAAAGAAAACAAAAAAATTCTTTAATAGAATTTGGCAGCTAGTTTAGTAACGTTACAGCGACGAAGGCCATGTGATGTGATTATCTCTTTTTTTTTAAACCTTTTTTTTTGGTTAGCAATATTTTGTTAAGTATGAGAAAAAAAATCTTTAGAGGTGTAATGGTAGGGCAGACAGACTGGCAGCCAAACTGGACTCATTCGTCAATATGACTCACTCATGAGTCTCTCTATAATTCCTTTTTTTCATTTTTATGATATTCAATTATCTTTTCCTGCAAATGTGTTTTTTTTTTTCTTTTCGTTTTATCTCTTTTATTTTTTTAATTTAACGGCTAGTAGGTGTTAATCAGCGTGATTATCGTCGACCTGCCAACATTTAGATTTTTGAAAAAGATTTTCGTATCTCACATGTGATGTCAGAAGAAAACAAGACATATCGTGATGGTCTTATTGTATACTAGTATAACCTAAATTTTGCTGTTTCTTTAGGTAGAGTGTTTTTAAAAATTTAACTTCAGTTTAGTTTGATACAAATTTATAATACTCTCTTGTATAATGTACGATGTTTCATAATTTTTTGTTTGTTTTATTTTATAAGATGTTTAACAAATTTTCAGGTGGATTTTAGTGTTATTTGGAACGGATAAGATAGTAAATTGTAAATGGTGAAAAAAAAAATATATATATATATATATGTATATGGTTTTGTTTAATAATCATGGTATAATTTTGTCTACTAATTTTACCATTCTATTCCATATTTATAAATTAAAAATGTGGGATTATGCTTGACAATTCTATTTTAATTTGGAGTTGTTGATTGTTGAATGTACGACAATATGAATAATTTGTTGTATGATTGTTATTTAATGATTGATGTAATCTTTATTTGGTGGCTATTTCACAAACTGGCGAGAGGAATTAGCCGTTGGATCAGTTACATACTTACATCAATCATTTTATGTTTCAAATTTAATAATCTCTTAACAATACCGGAACGTTGCAGTTGCAGTTGAGTAGTGTAGGGTCACCTTTTCAAACTCGAAAATCGTAAAACGTTATAAGCTTATAGTAGTTTTCAAGGGGTAACTAAAACATAAAAAATTTCAATATGGGCAACAAAAAGAAATCGAAATTTAACTAATGGTTCAGAAGGAATGTAAATCCAAAAGGAAAAATACACAAACATGTGTCACATGTGAGGCCAAATAGTTCAATGACTCTTGGTCTCTCACATCTTCAATCATGCTAGTCTACTCTTTTAAATTTCTCAATTGATGTTTTCAAGGCCGTGAAAAAATTATATATTTCCGAATTAGTTTCATAGAATGATGCTCTTAATCCTATGGAAAAAATCATTAAAAGATCAGAGAGGTTAATCAAGTGATGCTAAGTAGTGATTAATCTTATGAAATGTAATTACATGGCATTGTTGTTCTTACTGCCGATAAATTTGTAAATTTTTGTTATGACGACTATATATTTAGGAAAAATTATAAATCTTGTTATATAATGTTTTCTATTAATTTTGAGAAACGGTCAACTTTTTTTAAAAAAAAAATTCTACAAGAATGAAAGTAGATATGAGCACAAAGAGCCTGAAAAAGAGGGACAATGAGAAGGACGGACTAATGGGCTTGTTGACGCAACCATGTGCCCTGTGAACCCAACTTGCCTCTTTTGGTTCCAATTCTATTTGCAATTTTGTCAACCACTGATCAAAGTTACCAATATTTCATTGAAATAATCTTTGATATTTTGGTAAATGATAATAATGTTATCTGCATGGCAGACCAAAGATGGTTGAACTGCTAGTATTATTTTGTTTATGGGCCAAAAATCGATAATCACTGATGATTTAATATGTAGATTCATTTTCCATTGAATAAAAAAGGTCATTTTGGTTGTTTGTCCGGACTTGTTACAAGGAGAATATTCAAAAGACACTTACCTGGCTGATGTTGAGAGATGACTTGCAAGAGATAGCATATCACCAAATTCTTAAAATTTTTGCTTCGAAGGAAGGATAGTGTTTTGATTTTTTTTTTTTTTTTTGTCAACTGAATATATTAATTAGCTTAAGAAAGCCAATTTGGCGGAATGTGGTTTAGATAGTGTTTTGATTTTAAAACAATATTTTTATAAAACCGAAGGGGAGGGAGTGAATCGGATTATTATTTTTAATTATTAGGTCACATGGATAGAATGATATGTCGAAGTAGTAAGTAGAAACAGAACAATGAAACACGAGACAAAGAGAGTATAGTTTTCTACTTTTATACCTAAGAAATATGAGGAATGTAATCACTTAGCTTTTTACTACTTGGTACAAACCACAAACTATGTCTCTTAGAAAAAGAAAAAAGAAAAAGTTTGTATTTTATGTTATCAAAGGGCGACGTCTGACTTTTNCATGAGGAATGTAATCACTTAGCTTTTTACTACTTGGTACAAACCACAAACTATGTCTCTTAGAAAAAGAAAAAAAGAAAAAGTTTGTATTTTATGTTATCAAAGGGCGACGTCTGACTTTTCAAGGGAACTTTGACTTTCGATTACATGATTTACTTTAGTATTGATATTTATAAATAATATGTAGTCGTGTTTGGACATCAAAGCACCAGTGGTCTAGTGGTAGAATAGTACCCTGCCTCGGTACAGACCCGGGTTCGATTCCGGCTGGTTCAACAGATGGAGCTGTGAAGATAATGGCTTTAGCGATGGTTGGGTCCTTCGCAATCTTCTGAATTCTCAGATGTCATAGCCTAATACTGAGCTCTACTTTTTTTTTATTAGGCTAGAGAAACTGGCGAGCGTCTGAGTCAAAATGTGAAAGCTAGGATCACTCACGAAAGCAGAGGGTTCGAATCCAAAGAGAAATGTTGGCTCAATGGCCTAAACCCCACGCCATCAAAGCAATCTGTTACGTCTTCGTAATTTTACTCTTAATCATACAATCAGATGTAATACATGCATGATTTGGAGATTTATAGCAATAGATAATAGAAAAACACACCCATTTAACCCATGTGCCCTTCATTGACGCCATATTCTAGTACTTGTTTTCCTAGAGAATTGAATTTGATCACACTAACAACATCGTAGGTGAATCAACACCTTAAAAGATGCGACCGACATTCCTATATTATTGCTCTTGAGTTTATGTAATATGTTCAATCAATGTGTCTTTGAGCTACATGGGTAAGCGCCGTGTAATGACTCCATGGTACATGCTAAAGTGCGCTGAGATTGTTGCTGAATAATTAGCCCCCATGCGGAAAAGTTGAGTTTTAAACAATCGAAATATTTTTTTATGACATAAATCGAAATCTTATGTCGAAGTCTACCTTTCAACATTTTGTATTTGAGTCAAAAAAAGAAAGAATTTATTTTTGAAACGCTTTGAAAATTATTTAACTAAATGTTTTCTTTTAAAAACAAGTGAACGGATGATTTACTCAAACTGAGAAAAGAATAATCAAAAACCTCTTTTTTTCTCTATTTATCTCTAACAGTGAATCTCCAACAACAATTACATAATTAAGCTAATGGGAACACACTTGTACAGTTATATACCTCTCATCATTACACATTGATGCCGACCAAACCTGAAGAATCTGAGAAGTTTATCTCAAATCATACCATATATAGAATTACAGGAAGAAGAATCAAATAATTTATCACAGGCAGTTTTGCTTTAACTTCTCCAAGATTTTCGAATTCCTGTTTTTGGCCATATGGGATCATGATTTCCAGGACAAACACGTTGCTTCAAAGTCAAACTGTTTGTCCTAGATTCAGACCAAAGAGATCAGGTTTTGATATTTGTCCAAAGAACGTACTCAAAAGAGTCCAATGCCCCGTAGTGGAAATGCNAATTTCCAGGACAAAGACGTTGCTTCAAAGTCAAACTGTTTGTCCTAGATTCAGACCAAAGAGATCAGGTTTTGAGATTTGTCCAAAGAACGTACTCAAAAGAGTCCAATGCCCCGTAGTGGAAATGCCAAGTTGTCAGACAAGTTTTAGTAGCTTCATGTTTCCAGTAGAATTTGCAGCTACAAGCATATTCGATTTTTTCCTCCAACAGACACTTGACACAAACTGTCCATTGTCATCAAAGTATTCGTTTCCAGAAATGGGATCGACCGATCCAAACTTGTAAGAAGTCATCGGCATAGGTAAGGATCTATAATAGCTATATACCTGAGATGCAAATTCAAAATACAAAGGTTTTTTACTATAAGTTCTAACTAACTATGAAAGTAATATCATCAAGGCGAATAATAATAATTCAAGACATCTATATAAGCAAACTACGCGCAATTGGCATATATGATATACCAACGAGAAACTAGATTTAAGCATCTACAGGCTAAAATTTTTGTGTTCTGATGATTTAATTAATATACCTCATTGGTCTCTGAACCACAGGCTATGTATCCATCCAAGACTGACAATCCGACAAAATTCTGTATTCAGGAGATTAAACATTAGAATTGGCAACGGGTATTAGATCAGCGAAGAACAATGGCTAGATAGAAAAGAAAAAGATTGGGACTNCGACACAAACTGTCCATTGTCATCAAAGTATTCGTTTCCAGAAATGGGATCGACCGATCCAAACTTGTATGAAGTCATTGGCATTGGTAAGGATCTATAATAGCTATATACCTGAGATGCAAAATCAAAATACAAAGGTTTTTACTGTAAGTTCTAAGTTTCTAACTAACTATGAAAGTAATATCATCAAGGCGAATAATAATAATTCAAGACATCTTTATAAGCAAACTACGCGCAATTGACACATATGATATACCAACGAGAAACTAGATTTAAGCATCTACAGGCTAAAAATTTTGTGTTATGATGATTTAATTAATTAATATATACCTCATTGGTCTCTGAACCACAGGCCATGTATCCATCCAAGACTGACAATCCGACAAAATTCTGTATTCAGGAGATTAAACATTAGAATTAGCAACGGATATTAGATCAGCGAAGAACAATGGCTAGATAGAAAAGAAAAAGATTGGGACTAACCTTTTGATTGGTATGTCCTTTATATGTCAATGAACAAGCACCAGAAGATAAACCAGAGGAATTTGTCTTGTTAAGATTCCAAAGCTTGAGAGAGTTATCAGTGGAAGCAGAAACAATGGTTTCTGAATCCATAAATTTGACATAGCTTACAGCTTTCTCATGGCCAGCCAACGTGCACCACGGAGTTTTCACATACCGAAGATCATAGCAAGAGACCTTGTAATCAGCTGACCCAAATGCCAATAAGTGATTGGAATAAGAAGAGAATTGCACGCAACACACGTTTGCTGGACTCCAAATTGTGCCTAATGACCGTTTCTGCATAGCCACAAGGGAAAAATATAAGTTCCAAGTCATACGTCTAAACAGAGAATCACAATTTCTGGAGTTATACTGATCTAAAGTAAGAGAAAACAACAGGTTGATACTTGACATAAAACCCCTTGCAATATTAAGAGATAAAGGGAAGAGTCGTACCTCATTGATGCTCCAAAGCTTCACCGAACAGTCATCACTTCCACTGACAAATTTTGTCGGGTCAGATGGAGAAAAGTCAACTGACCAGGCTCTCTTCTGGTGTTCTGTGTACTGCGAAAATCCTTGTCCAGTCCCGGCATCCCATATCTGCACTCACCAAGCATCATACAGTAAGAAAAATTTCAAGTGAAAACCATGCCAATGTATTTTCACTGTCACTTAGACGGCTGTATAT
>OVBW01002619.1:0-11595 GCA_900406355.1 Erysimum pusillum
AAATGCGCAGTGTGAAACCTCGAGGTCTTCAAGAAATGGAAGTTTCACAACGGCGTTGGCAACTCCCTCATCTGTTATTGGATGGCATCTTACAAGTCTAAGGCTTCTCAGATTACTTGAACTGCAAATAATTGTAAGTAGAAGTTAACCACATAACCTAAGATAGTGATAAGAAAGACAAAGATGCAAAAGATCTTTATTTATAACACAACCAGAAGCCAAACATTTAGACCTTCAAAGCATAACAATCTGGGAATCAAGTAGATATTTTTCTACTCCAAAATCCAGAGAACAAAAGGAATCTCATTCACAAACGTGAGAAAGGACAATGTAGAAGAAAACAAAACATTCAACCCTATTGAGAACACTTCATTATCAAACCCACTGTTTCAACATATCTCTAAGCAACTCAATGTCAAAAAGTGCATTCATCAGAGATTCAGTATACGGAATGATAAAACTAATTAAAAAGAGTGACAAAGAATCCTCCAAATACAATCATAAGCTAACATTAATTTCCCCAATTCTCACAAAAAATAGGAACTTTTCAATTCATCGAATAAAATCAAAATTTCCCTAAAGAAAACCAAAACTAGACATGAATTTGAGTTACAGGAAGAGAGAGTTAGAACCTATCGGCGATGTAATTGAGGAGCTCATCAGTACCAAAGTACCAAATGTCAATCTCGACCAAGCCGCCTTGGCTACGATCAACTGCGTGACGACACATAATATCGAGGTCGTACTTCATGCTTGCCAAGTCTCCGCGGTTGTCTATGTCGATCTTACGCCACATCGAAGGGTCTTTACAGACGCTATGCCACGTTTTGCACACTTTCTGAGCGTTTTCAAGTACCTCAATCGCGCCAAGCCGGAGCAGAATCGATGACGTAAGTTCCGGCGGAAGCTCCGCCCAGTTTCTATAGTCTCCTTCCTCCATCGCCGGAGGTAAAGACGAAGTGAAGAAGAAGACAACGGCTAAGGAGAAATGAAAACGAAAACAGCGAAGAGGAAAGTGAAGTACTCTAGTACTTACTGTACTGTAGAGGTTTCAAAACTTTCGTATCACTAAATTACAATTACATCCTCATAGTGACACATGATTTACGATATTAGTTTGGGCCAAAGCGTATATATAAAAGTAATCTCTTGGGCCTAGGCCCATAATTAAACTCAGCCGATCATCATTAAGGTACCCACTTGAGAAAAAACCATCGCATCGTTTTCGCGAGTTATTACAACCACCTAAAAAGCTTATAAGTTCAAAGGAAATAAAGATTTTAAACTACCAGTCACAAGTAGCAACATAGAGAAAAGAGGAGACATGAACGAGTTCATAAGTTGACAAGACCAGTAAAAGCAACTTGAGTTCAAAGAGATTCAATACCTAACCCTAGAAAAAGTTAGGGAGACCAAAGAAATCATCCGGGGCCCAGTTCCAGTTGTCGTAATCACCGCCAAATAGACGGCCGTCCATTTCCAAGTCATCCTCTAAATCAGAATAGGAAAAAAAGATATCATCTGGATGATCAGCGGTTGAGTCATGAGGGCGTCTCAACTCTTTGAGCCTCTCCAAACATCGCTTCTCAAGATCTCCAACAAGGTTAATGTTCAAACACTTGCGTATATCAAGGTGTTCCAGGTGAGGACAACGGTCAAGAATGGCGTTCAAGCCAGTGTCAGTTAGTCTGTTCCCAAGAAGCTGGAGGTGGCGTAGTTTGGGCATGCTTTCAGCGATTGCTAGGGCATAATCATCATCATCATCACCATAGATGTAACCTGAGGAGTTTAGCTTCAATGTCTTTAGCTGTGGGCAAGCCTGGCCAATAGTTTTCAGATTCAGTTGTAACGAAGAGACCTCGAGGGTTTCAAGCAATGGAAGTTTTTCAATTGCTTTCACAAGAATTTTGTCCGTCAATGGGAAGTACATTGCAAGTCCAAGACTTCTAAGATTACTTGATCTGCAAATAAGTGCGTGTAGAGTTAAATCATATACTAAGAAGAAGAACAACAATACAACAACAATACGTTATCAAAAAATAAGAAGAATAATAACAAAATTCGCTTAGTACTAATCAACTAAGTAGCATATATATAAATATATATCTTATTAAAAAAAAAAAAAAAAAAAAAAACAAACAANAAAAACTAAGCATATATATAACAATTAATAATCTTAGAGTTATAGTCACTTTCTACTTTAAAAATAAGAGCAAAGAATGACGTGTTACAAACAAAGCGTTTGTTTCTATTAGACGAGGACTAATTACGCAAGTCTATGATTGAATTCCATATATCAGCTGATATCTTATTATAGTATATGAAGATTGAAGCTCAACAGAAGTTGTTACGAAGTTAGTTAACAGGTTTAACAGAATCGTTAGTCTTCAATTATATAATGAGAAGCCCAGTTACTTTTACATTTCTATTATATATTTTCTTCTAATAATAACCTAACTACTTGTTTTCATCAAACATGAGTCATGACAGAGGATAAGTATGACGAGAGCTAGTGACGGTGTGAAACAAAACAAGACTCGAACAAATATGTGAGAAGAAAGGACTATTATAACAACGACATAGCAGTAGTGACTTCAAAATAAAACACTCCTAAAACATTTTAAAGGCAAGAACATTTTATCCTTCATTTCTCTGCTGCAGAGAATCTAACTTGCAAGGCATACATACTCGAGTAAGAGTGTAACTAAATACCCCCAAAAATGCATGCATACCAAATCCAGTAGAAAGAAAAAAAGACAACATATATATATGGAACTTAGTTAACACGTGATGATGAACAAAAAATCAACGATTATAAGCTAACAAAATTTTGCCCTAATCGGCTAATCATCGAGAGAAAAATTGACAAACCCATTTCAGATATTTCTTATCACTCTAAATATACACTGAAACATTTTGTTCTAACGAGTCACAGACACTGAAACCAAATCATAAAGTCAAGTCTCTAAACAGCATTTGGAGATTTTCATGAAACCGTTCAGACGTTGTGAGCGTAAGAGATAGAGAGAAGAGAACCTATCGGCGATAAAGGTGAGGAGAGAAGGGCTCGCGAAGTCTCCAACGTGGATATCAACCAAACCGCCATGACTGAGATCAACAGCGTGACGGCACATGCTAGCGTAATCGAAGTCCATCATTAAATATCGACCCCGGTTTCTCATGTCGATTTTACGCCACATCGAAGGGTCTTTACAGACGCGTCGCCACGGTCTGCACACCTTCTGAGCGCTTTCCAGTATCTCAGGCACGCTAAGACGAAGCAGGATCGAAGACGTCAACTCTGACGGAAGCTCCGCCCAGTTTGGCTCTTCGTTTTTCATCAGCGGAGACAACGACGTAGAGGAGGAGGAAGTCATTTTTTTTCTTTTGTGAATGTGAGGTTCAAGTAATTTTTTTAGGATAACAAAATATCAAATCAGTGAAATAAAGAGTAAAGTGTAGTTTCGGACCTTAATTTCGTTCATACAATTCATGCCACGTGTAATATAATTTAGGTCAATACTCGATAGCTGAAGACTCAAGCAAAGCCCAGCCGAACATATCGTGAATAACCCTCACGCGCTAATGTTCGCTTGTCTTTCTCATTTTGGAGGCAGCCTAGGCAAATAACACGCGCACATAAACACTTGCCACCAATCCCACCACACCACTGATATAGTCATGAACAATTTTGGATTCGTTTCTATTTTAATAGAAGTGTAATTGGTATTGAGAACACTTCATTATCAAAACCACTGATACAACATTTTCCTATGCAACTAAATGTCAAAAAAGTGTATTCATCAGAGATTAAAGATAAATCAGTTTTAAAAATAGTGACAAAGAATCCTCAAAACACAATCATAAGCTAACAATAATTTCCCCAATTCTCACAAAGAATAGGAACATTCCAATTCATCGAGTATTTGAATCACAGTAAGAGAGAGTTCAAAGGAAAAAAAAAAAGATTTTAAACTATACCACAAATAGCAACATAGAGAAAAGAAGAGACATGAACGAGTTCATAAGTTGACAAGACCAGTCAAAGCAACTTGAGTTCAAAGAGATTCAATACCTAATCCTAGAAAAAGTTAGGGACCAAAGAAATCGTACGGGACCAAGTTCCAGTTGTCGTAATCACCGCCAAATAGACTGTCGTCCAAGTCATCCTCTAAATCAGAATAGGAAAAAAAGATTTCATGTGGAAAATCAGCGGTTGAGTCATCAGGGCGTCTCAACTCTTTGAGCCTCTCCAAACATCGCTTCTCAAGATTTCCAACAAGGTTAATGTTTAAACACTTGCGTATATCAAGGTGTTCCAGGTGAGGACAACGGTCAAGAATGGCATTCAAGCCAGTGTCAGTTAGTCTGTTCCCAAGAAGCTGGAGGTGGCGTAGTTTGGGCATGCTTTCAGCGATTGCTAGGGCATAATCATCATCATCACCAAACATGCGAGAAGGCATGTAACCTGAGGAGTTTAGCTTAAATGTCTTTAGTTGTGGGCAAGCCTGGCCAATAGCTTTCAGATCCAGTTTTAACGATGTGTGTGAGATCTCGAGGGTTTCAAGCAATGGAAGTTTTTCAATTGCTTCCACAAGATTTTTGTCCTTCAGTGGGTAGTACATTGCAAGTCCAAGACTTCTCAGATTACTTGATCTGCAAATAAGTGCGTGTAGAATTAAATGATAAACTAAGAAGAAAACAACATTACAACAACAATACGTTATCAAAAAAGTTAGAAGAAGAAAGAATAACAAAATTCGCTTAGTACTAATCAACTAAGAAGCATATATCTTAGCAAGAAAAAAACCTAATTAAGTACAGCATATAGCAATCTTAGAGTTATAATCACTTTCTACTTTAAAAATATATAAGAGCAAAGAATGACGTGTTACAAACAATGCGTTTGTTTCATTTAGACGAGGACTAATTATGCTTGGCTCAAAAGATCTTACGATGTTTTAAGCAAGTCTATGATTGAATTCCATATATATCAGCTGATTATCTTATTATAGTATATGAAGAATGAAACTCAACAGAAGTTGTTACGAAGTTAGTTAACAGGTTTAACAGAATCGTTAGTCTTCAATTGTACAGTTAACATCAAACTACACTATATATATATATATATATATATACAGAATCAGAGTTAATTAATGAGAAAACCAGTTAATTTTACATCTATTGTATATCTTTTCTTCTAATAACCTAACTACTTGTTTTCATTAACCATGACAAATGATAATAAGTATGATATGAGAGTGAAGGTGTGAAACAAAACAAGACTCGAACAAATATGTGAGAAAATTATGGACTATTGTAACAGCGTCATAGAAACAGTGACTTCAAAATAAAACATTATAAAGGCAAGAACCATATTATATATCCTTCATTTCTCTGCTGCAGAGAATCTGACTTGCAAGGTGCATATATACTCGAGTAAGAGTAACCGAATACCCCAAAAATGCATGCATAATGTATATATGGAACTTAATTAACAGGTGATGATGAACAAAAAATCAACTATTGTAAGCTAACAAAATGTTGCCCTAATCGGCTAATCCTCGAGAGAAAATTTGACAAACCCATTTCAGATATTTCTTATCACTCAAAATATACACTGACCAATCAAAAAGCCAATTCTCTAAACAAAATTTGGAGATTTCCATGAAACCGTTCAAACGTTGCGAGTGTAATTAAGGGATAAAGAGAAGAGTACCTTTCGGCGATGAAGGTTAGGAGATCAGCGCTCGCGAACTCCCCAACGTTGATATCAACCAAACCTCCCTGGCTGAGATCAACAGCGTGACGGCACATGCTAGCGTAATCGAAGTGGATCCTTCCATCTCGATATCCCAGGTTTGTCATGTCGATTTTACGCCACATCGAAGGGTCTTTACAGACGCGTCGCCACGGGCTGCACACCTTCTGAGCGCTTACCAGTATCTCAGCCACGCTAAGACGAAGCAGGATCGATCGAAGACGTCAACTCCGACGGAAGCTCCGCCCAGTTTCTTGGCTCTTCGCTTTTCATCAGCGGAGACAACGACGTCGAGGAGGAGGAAGTCATTTTTTCTCTTTTGTGAAACAAAGAGTAAAGTGTAGTTTCGGTCTTTCGGACCTTTCGTTCTGTCTCTAATAGAAAATTTGGTCGACTTAATATGAAGATACAATTCATGCCACGTGTAATTAGGGTCAATACTCGATAGTTGTAGACTCAAGCAAAGCCCAGCCGAACATATCGCGATTAACACTCACGCGCTAATGTTTGGTTGTCTCTTTCTCATTTCTCAGACAGCCTAGGCAAATACACGCGCTCATAAACACTTGCCATGAACAATTTTTGACTCGTTTCTATTTTGGTAGAAGTATAATTAATTGGGTTTGATTTCGTTAATGCTTCATTATCAGTTGTATCTTATATTTTCTATATTGTCAAATTTCATAGAATTAAATAATGGATAAATGTGGTTAGTTAGATGAAACTTGAGTGACTGATATGCGAATACGTGTTATTGCAACATAACTTCAACACGGACACGGACACTGAAGTCAACGTTTATAGTACTGATCAACTTAATTAGAAGCACATAAACCTTAGGATAAATCTATTTTAAAAAGAGTGACAAAGAATCCTCAAAACACAATCATAAGCTAACAATAATTTCCCCAATTCTCACAAAGAATATAACTTTCCAAGTCATCGAGTAAAATCAAAATTTCCCTTAAGAAAACCAAAATAGACATGAATTTGAGTCAGAGGAATGGAGAGTTAGAACCTATCGGCAATGTAATTGAGGAGTTCATCAGTACCAAAATACCAAATGTCAATCTCAACCAAGCCGCCTTGGCTACGATCAACTGCGTGACGACACATGATATCGAGGTCGTACTTCATACTTGCCAAGTCTCCGCGGTTGTCTATGTTGATCTTACGCCACATCGAAGGGTTTTTACAGACGCTTTACGCAATAATATTTAGTAAAATGGTTACGCCACGTTTAGCACACTTTCTGAGTTTCTGAGCGTTTTCAAGTATCTCAATCGTGTCAAGCCGGAGCAGGATTGATAACGTCAGTTCGGCGGAAGCTCCGCCCAGTTTCTATAGTCTCCGTCCGCCATCCCGGAGGTAAAGACGAAGTCACGAAGAAGACGACGACTAAGGAGAAATGAAAACGAAAACAGCAAAGAGGAAAGTCAAGTAGTATTGTACTGTGGTTTCAAAACTTTCGTATCCATCACTAAATTACAATTACATCTTCATAGAGACACATGATTTACGATATTAGTTTCGGCCAAAGCGTATATATAAAATTAAAGTAATCTCTTAATTAAACTCAGCCGATAATCATTATTCATTAACGTATCCACTTGAGAAAAAACCATCCATCGTTTTCGCGAGATACAACCACGCCATAAAAGCTTACAAGTTCAAAGGAAATAAAGATTTTAATTAAACTACCACAAGTAGCAACATAGAGAAAAGAGGATGAACGAGCTCATAAGTTGACAAGACCTTAAAAAAGCAACCTGTGTTCAGAGAGAGTCAATACCTAGTCCCAGAGACTATAGTTATCATATAAATCATAAGAGAGCTCAATGTCGACGTCACCGCTATTTATATTGTCGAAGTCATCATCTAAATCAGAATTGACAAAAAAGATGTCATGTGGATAATCAGCGGTTGAGTCATCAGGGCGTCTCAACTCTTTGATCCTCTCCAAACATCGCTTCTCAAGATTTCCGACAAGGTTAATGTTGAAACACTTGCGTAAATCAAGGTGTTCCAGGTGAGGACAACTGTCAAGAATGGCGTTCAAGCCAGTGTCAGTTAGTCTGTTACCAAGAAGCTGAAGGTGGCGTAGTTTGGGCATGCTTTCAGCGATTGCTAGGGCATAATCATCATCATCAGCATTGATGCGAGAAGGCAAGTAACCTGAGGAGTTTAGCTTAAATGTCTTTAGCTGTGGGCAAGCCTGGCCAATAGCTTTCAGATTCAGTTTTAACGATGAGTGTGAGACCTCGAGGGTTTCAAGCAATGGAAGTTTTTCAATTGCTTTTACAAGTCCTTTGTTCGTCATTGGAGAGTCCATTGCAAGTCCAAGACTTATCAGATTACTTGATCTGCAAATAAGTGCGTGTACAGTTAAATCATAAACTATGGATTAAGAAGAACAACATTACAACAACATTACGTAATAAAAAAAAAAGTAAAGAAGAAGAATAATAACAAAATTCGCTTAGTACTAATCAATTAAGAAGCATATAGCAATCTTACAACTATAATCACTTTCTACTTTAAAAATAAGAGCAAAGAATGACGTGTTACAAATAATAATGCGTTTGTCTTTATTAGACGACTATAATGCTTGGCTCAAAAGATCTAAAGATGCTAGCATTAAGCAAGTCTATGATTGAAATCCATATCTCACACCTGATGATCTTTTTCTTTTAATAACCTAACTACTTGTTTAAATTTCATTAACCATGACAAATGATAAGTATGATGAGAGTACGATGTGAAACAAAACAAGACTAGCTCGGACAAATGTGAGAGTAAAGGTCTATTATAACATGCAGTGACTTCAAAATAAAAACTGGTATCCCAATAATGGTTCACACATTCTTAGTTCCCAACTAAGTTGTATCTAGTTTCAATTAGGTTTTTTTTTTTAATTTTTTTTTTGCCTGCTGAAGCTCTATGCCCCTAAAGCTTTTTGTAATCAACTTTTACTTTTGGTAATAAAATTCACACTTTATTTAAAAAAAAATAAAATAAATAGTTGACAAAAAAAACAAATAATAAATAAATAACTGGTAAAACATTATAAAGGCAAGAACATTATCCTTCATATCTTTGCATCCCAAACTCTAACTTGCAAGGCATATATTGATATATACATACTCGAGTAAGAGTAACTGAACACCCCAAAAATGCATCCATAGCAAAGCCAGTACGTACGTAGAAAGAAAAAGACAAGATAAATGGAACTTCATTAGCACGTGATATACAAAAATCAATAAATATAAGCTAACAAATTTTTGCCCTAATAGGCTAATGCTCCAGATAAAAAGGGACGGACCCAATTCAGATATTTCTTATCACTCAAAATATATACTGAAACATATTGTTTCTAATTAACGATTGGCAGAAACTGAAATCAAATCAAAAAGCCAATTCTCTAAACAGCATTTGGAGTTTTTAATGAAACCATTCAAACGTAGCGTACTTGAGAGTGTAAGGGATAGAGAGAAGAAAACCTATCGGCGATGAAGGTGACAAGAGAAGGGCTCGCGAAGTTTCCAATGTTGATTTCAACCAAACCGCCCTGGCTGAGATCAACAGCGTGACGGCACATGCTATCGTAATCGAAGTCGAGCATTCCATATCCATCTCAGGTTTCTCATGTCGATTTTACGTACGCCACATCGAAGGGTCTTTACAGACGCGTCGCCACGGTTTGCACACCTTCTGAGCGCTTTCCAGTATCTCAGCCACGCTCAGACGGAGCAGTATCGAAGACGTCAACTCCGACGGAAGCTCCGCCCAGTTTCTTGGCTCTTCGTCTTTCATCAGCGCAGGCACGAAACTAGACAACGACGTAGAGAATGAGGAGGTCTTTTTTTTTTTTCTGTGAATGTGAGGAGGAAGTCATTTTTTAAGATAACAAAATATCAAATCAGTGAAATAAGAAGTAAAGTGTAGTTTTGGACCTTTCGGCTTCCGTCTCTAATTCAAAATTTGGTCGTCGTAGTATTTATGTGTAAACGATGCAGTTCATGCCACGTATAATTACGCTCAATACTCGATAGGTAAAGAATCATGCAAGGCCAGCCGAACCTATCGCGAATAACACTCACGCGCTTATGTTTGCTTGTCGTTATCATTTCTGAGACAGCCTAGGCAAATACACGCGCACATAAACACTTGCTACCACGCGCTAATGCTGAACTCGTTTCTCTAGTGTATAATTCGGTTTGATATTTATTAATGCTTTGGGAATTTACCCAAATATGCCGCATTCTCAATGGTTTTTTTTTTGGAAAAGGCCACAAAGCGTTAGATCTTTTCCAATGTGTGAAAAATCAACTTTTGAGTTTTGAGAAGAAGACAGTTGCCCTTATAAACATTCACCAAAAAAATAATCATAAATAGATAAATAAAACCGAAGAAGTTACTCAGTTTCTCATAGGGAAAATTCATTTGTACATTACAATTATATGGAAGATTCTGATATATGTTAGAATGCCCACTTAGATTCACGGTGAATCCAACGTCCATTGTATGAATCAGTAAAATACAATAATCAATCTAAATGAGTATTACAAACAAACGAATTGATTCTGGCAGTACCTCTCATGACACGAAAGGTAAGTCATCAAATGAATAATCAGCGGTTGACTCATTGGGGGCGTCTCAAATCTTTAATCCTCTCAAAACATCATCATTTCTCCAGATCCCCGACAAGGTTAATGTTTAAACACTTGTGTAAACCGAGGTGTTTCAGGTGAGGACAACCGTCAAGAATGGCGTTCAAGCCCGTGTCGGATAATCCGTTCCTGAAAAGCTGGAGGTGGCGAAGACCAGGCATTGTTTCAGCGATTGCTAGAGCAACCTTATCACAACATACGAAACCACCCATGCAGTTTAGCTTCAACGTCCTCAGATTTAAACAAGACTGGCCTACAGCTTTCAAATGCTGCTCTTCGATTGACCAGTATGAAAGCTCGATTTCTTCAAGCAATGGGAGTTTCTCAATTGCTTCAATAATTCCAGCACTCGTTATTTGACCAGAGTAAGAAACTCCAAGGCGTCTCAATTGACTTGATCTGTAGAAAAATTGCATGTAATGTTATAATCTACTGCTTATAAGATGCAAATTTCATTAAAGAGTCTTTCCTAGTACTTAACACTTATCAACTAAGAAGCATAACACTTAGAATCATAGTGGATATAAAGTTACGGCCTAATAATAAGACTTGTTCATTACTTACTCACAGAACATATACCCATAAACAACATTGAGCACTGCAGGAATAATGCTAAAACCACCGGTTCAACAAGCTGATGACCTCTCTAACTTGCAACGCACACAATCCAAAGTAATAGTAATTGAGAAGTGCATATTCNAAAGTAATAGTAATTGAGAAGTGCATATTCCTCTTCCACTTAATGCAACAAGGGACATTAAATCCCCAAAACCAATTCTAAGCCATGAAAATTTTGCTCTAGTCCTCACAATTCGGGGAATTTCAAACTACTGATACGAATCTGATGAGAACCCTAGTAATACCAATTCTTTATTCGCAATCAAAATTCAGAAATTTCCATCAAAATTTTAGGGTTTTAGAGATAGAAAGAAAGAGAACCTGTCGGCGATGTAGGTGAGGAGAGAATCGCTCTCGAAATCCTCAATGTTGACCTCAAGCAAGCCACCTTGACTGAGATCAACGGCGTGACGGTACATGGCCTCGAGATCGTAGTCCAAGTATCTCAGGTTTCGCATGTCGATTTTACGCCACATCGATGGGTCTTTACAAACACGACGCCACGATCTGCAAACCTTCTGAGCGTTTTCCAGTATATCAATCACG
>OVBW01002621.1:0-11581 GCA_900406355.1 Erysimum pusillum
GCGCGATTAGCTGAAATAGCTTTTTGTAGGCGGTCCAATCGTATTGTTTGGAACCTTTGGATTCTATGATTCCCCACCAAACATCGACCATCACACCATCAATGCCAGCTTCTTCTTTGAGACGTTTAAGCTGCGTTTCAAGCGTTTTTGGGTCCGCGAATACGTTTTCCCCATTCACCACTCCCAACTGCATTCACATTCATAACATAATGTCATTAATAATTATGACCGATTGGTGCATTGATAAATACTATATGCAATAGTTACGACTTAGACCATTATGTAATAGTTATGAACTTGTGGAAAAAGAAAAAAAAAACACTCACACATTTTATCACCATTTTGACCATGTCAGTGTGTTATATGTACATAGAGTGTGATCGTTAGATAAAATTACAAACTATATCATCGCTAAATCATATATGATGGTGACCATGTCATTAAATCATGAGTTTTATTTGTTCCTTTCATTCGTAAATTCAAGATCGATAACTAAATGGTTCGAAACATGTTGGTTATTTCTATGGTTAAATCAAAGTGTTCTAGACTGGAGCATATACATGTCTCCGTCAGGATCTCGTATAGTCACTCAACTTTTCAACCAACACTGAAACTCATGGCACGAAACGCGACCGTTAAAAGGGTCCTTGCCTTTCGCCACTAGCCAAGCGCTATATAGTTGGTTAAAAAAATATGTTATTTGCATATAAAATAAAATCATAGATTATATTTATAGTTGAACTGTAGAAACATTAACCAAATGATTTAAACCCAAAGAGTGATCCATGATGAGTTACCGGAAGCATAACGTAAACGGGAACATAGTTGAGAAGAAGCTTCTCGTTGTACTTGGCAGCCATTTTTTTTCTGTGTTATAGGAAGATATAAGCTTCTGTTGCTCACATGTCTCTCATAAAGAAATGAGCTCTTTATATAGGCAACATAAGAGATATTCTACGAGTGGCTGTGATTTGTGAAGAGATCTAAACGATTCGTGCTTTGTTTTAAACGGTCCATTTTAGGCCTAGTCATGACTTTATTACCTTATTGTTTTGGACTTTTGGCGTCTCTTCCTTGTCCTCTTTATTAGAACATAAGGAGATAAGGAGATGTGAAGAGGCCGGTGAGAACGAGCTCGAATCAAGATAAGGAGATGTGAAGACCAAGCGAATGATGTGAAGGTCTAAGCTATAAGATTAAGAAGAACAATATAGTCAACTACATCAGCTCAATACAGTCGACTATATCAGTCAACTATATGACCGTTGGAGGCTTACACAAGTGGGAAATTCAAAAATATAGTTGACTATGTCAGTGAACTATATGACCGTTGGAAGCCTACACAAAGTGGGAAATTGAAATGTATAGAGTATCTCATATAGAATATTCTTTGTGTAAAGCTCTCTATATATATCTTGTAATTAGTTTCCTATTCTCCTAAGAAGAAGAAACTAAGAAATGAAGAAATAAGAAAGACAAGTTCTATATTCAAATTCGTTTAGCTTTAATCTACTTTACATAAGTGTTTATCAATCTCAAACCATGTAGAGAGTTCTTGTTAAACGGTTTGGGGTTTGCCCACAAGCAACCCATTGCTTGTCTAACTTATTCAAAATCACTCTCAAACTCTTCGTTATTTACTGAAGTTGGTTCATGTTTATACAAAGACACAATCACAAGTTGATGTTGTTCTTTGTTATGTGAGACAAACACTCACCAAAATCTAACACTCTTTCGTCATTTCTTGAGATCGTTTGGAATTGAGGTTTACATATTTGATTTGCGACATTGATTGTCTTCTCGCCGGCCGTCTTTTGTTGACCATGTTTTTTTTTCAAGCTCGTGGATGAAATACAAATGATTTATTGTTGTTGTTGAATTCACCGTTCAATTAATATCTTGATTGCCTTAAATAACCCATAAATAAATGACCAACTGCCATTTCGCAGCTAATGAAGTATTAATGTTCAAATCTACTTGAGTATAGAAATTACTTTTTTGGTTTTTTATATACGGTACACTTATATTTAAATACACCATATATTTACAAAATTTGTAACAAATTAATAGTATAAAAAGTTAAATCTGCCATAAATTTATTTAATATGATACATTTATTATTTGAGAACATCATGTACCTAAATTCGATGTTTAGCCTAACATAAAAAAAATATAAAAAAATGTATGATTTGAAAAATTATCCGATCCCATGTCTGATTAATGTGAGAAAAAAACAGATAGTTTGAAGAACAGAAGATTAAGAAGTGAGAGACTTTTCGACAAAAAAAAAAAAAAAAAAAAGNTTTTTTTGGAAAATGGTGTTGATGAGAGACTGAGTTTGGTTGGGCTACTTCCAATATAATATGTGGAATTAAATTGAGAAACGACAGAGTATGACGTACAGGTCCATTTATTAACGTGATTGATCACAATTTATCATAAAACCTATTTCTCATCAAAAAAATATGCAACTAAATTCATCATAAAAATCTAACACATCCAAAAAATCTCAAACAAAAATTCCACGGCTTCACCGTGGCGATTTTAACAATTAGGAGAAAAAGATCGATTGAGTGGAGTGATTCAAAGAAAGGTAGAAGCAAAAATCAATTGGGAAAGCATAAAGTTAAAGGTGTCGTCTGAAAATTAAAGATATTGAGGAAGAAAATGATAGATGGAGAAGAGGATGACAGCAACAATTCCATTTTTTTGTTTTAGGTTTTTTTCCCCTTTATATGTTTCTATACTTGTTGTAAACTATTTTCCTCGAATTATCAATTCATGAAGTTAATTTTTAATTAATGTGTGGTCGAAAAAAAAAAAAAAAAAACAACAATAACAACAACGTAGAACAGATGCCCTAAAGAAAAACGACACACTTCAATTATTTTTTTAAAATATATATGTAAACACATCTACCACACACAATACTACTGTTAATTTTTTTTTTTGGTAGGAACACACAATACTGTTATTAATTTGATAGATGCATAAAACTTCTGACACTTAATAATATTAAAGCTGACGCCCATAACACAATAATGAAACAATTCATCATGATCTCTCAGTCGAGAGGAATTAAGCTCCTTTCTTTTCTTTTTTGGAGTTAAGCTCCTTAAGCTTGAGTAATTTGAAGTCTTTGTAGACATACGGCTTAAACTTGGGAACATTTTTGTCGCCGGTAATTAGCTCCGGCAAAGGTCCAAAGACCGTGATCAAGGTTAGATTCTACAAAAACCGGCCACGAGATTCTCGTGTTCTCCTTATCCCCTTATCCATCATCGCTCTATGCTCCACACTCTTGTACTTCCCATTGCTCATCCTCTGCAAAATCCTCATTTTAATTACATGATCAAACTTCTTTGAAAAAACATTTTAACCACTTCAACGTATAGAAGAGCCAAAATGTTTTGCTAAGTATATAATAAAATAAATGACCAAACATAATTGAAATCGCGTAAGAATTAAAATTTCAACATGGTCCCTCATGAAGTTCATAATTTTAATTCTACCATGAACTGCTCGCCAATGATCCCAGAAGTGGTACACTTTGCGTCGATCCAGTGGTTATCTTTGAGTGCCTGAAGTCTAAAACCTCATTAGCGACTAATAATGTGATTCCATTGACATCAGTATGATCCGGAGCTCCAACGACCAAATCCGGATCTGGACACGGCGGATAGTAATTAATCTTCAGTAGATACTCCACCGTTTCATCGCCTAGACCTTCCTTCAATGCCGCACGCCGTAACCCTAATCCCTCTGATAACCATTCCATGATTTTCTCCGATAGTATTTTTATGTGACTGGCGTACTGCTCAGTCACTTCCCTATCAAAATCCATAATCAAATGATTAGTAACGGTTAAGTATATAGACTTTTGACTTAAAATCAGTTGACAATAAGTGTATGACGTACTTGTATTCTGGTGGATTCTTAGGCCAAAACGTGTAAGTGACTTTGGACGGGGGCCATATCCTATGAAAGAGATGATCGACCCATGCGTCTCTACCTTCAAGATCTTTTTGGTATTTCGTCCTGTATCCTTCTACGTCCATGGAGTCCTTTGGCTTAGCTATAGCTTCCTTCTCTGTCTCGGGAAGCTCAAAGAAGTGCAATCCCACGTCTTGCAATCTTCGTATGATCATCAGCTCGGCCGGGATGCCGTGGTTAACCACCTGGAAAATCCCCCACTCTTCGCTCGCATTGACCACCGCACGTGCCACAAACTCTTCATCATGGTTACATAGATCAATGACGGGTATGTCTGGCGAAGAAATGTGTTGGTTTCTCTCCATCTCCATCGTTTTGACTTCACTCTCTTTTTTTTTGGATAAATTTTCACTTCACTTTCTTCTGCTCGGTTTTGTTTTAGATATTGAGATAATAGCCGGTTTCTTGCGATCATAATATATCATCAATCAAATGATTTTTTTTGTCTGACAACTCACACTACTTTTTTCTTTTTTTCTAAAATGATTGGTTATTTCCGTAAATATTAAATTATTGCGTACTATTATATAATAGCAGGAATGAATTATTTAGTTTGTACGCTGGCTATTTGTATCATTACTTTTTCTAGAAGACTATTCTCATGATCGTGTATCTCGTGCAATCACAAACTAACTACTTATCTACATAATGTGTGATATGATTTGATCCCCTTAAACGTACGTACTGTATATGAACCACTGAGGATAATTAGAGCGAGCTATTGTACTTGACTAGAATCTTAAATATTTCTTTCCAAAGTTTTGATTAATTCTGATAAACTAACTGTTCTATTTAATTTAACAAGAAATCATTGTATGTATTTAATGCTATATATTTTTGTTAATTATTTTGTTTTGTTTCAATTTTTTTTAGTTTTTATTTTAGTGGAGGGGTTTTCTAAAATAAATAAGTTAACTTTATATAATTTTATAAAACTATATTGTTTTTGAAATATTTTGTCCTAATAATACGTTTTTTTATTTAAAATGTATAAATGAAAATTCAGTAGTAAAATTTATAGTGCTAAGAAACAACATGAATGTTATTGCAAAACGTGGTGGTAGTGTAAATGACGAAAATTATAAAATAATTTTTATATATAACATCATGGTCGGTTAATATAAATGGTAACTAGTATATATCCCGTGCTACAGCACGGGCTGAATTTTATTTGTATATGATCGTTACATAGTGTGGTGGCAAGTTCGATCAAGTGTGTTTGTCTTTGTTTTAGTTTGTATATATTTTTTGAATACGTTGAAGTCTTGTGTTGTTTTTTTTTTTTTTGTTCTATCCAAATCAAAACGGTTCGAAGGTTTGTATATATATATTTTAACTGTGTGTATTTTAGTTTGTGTAGTTTCCTTTTGTATGGAAATCATTTTATAATAGAATGGAATGACATAGTGTTCGATAGGGGTGGATATAATTCCCGTCCCGTCTTGTCCTGTCTCATCCTGTCCTATTTCCGGTCTCTCGTTGCATTCTCATATGGGACAAATTTTTAATTCCCATTTTGGAACGGGATGGGACGGGAACGGGAATTCCCGAAATCCCATTTGGGACAAATTATTTATCCAATATAATATTTTATATATAATTATATGCATATATCTAGTAATAATAATTATTCACCACCTTAATATTAAATTTTCAAAATTTTCAAGATATTAGTTAAGCTACTTATTATCATATTTTATCATTTAAATTCTAATTTGTCTAATATGAATCGAAAGTATTGAATTTATTTTGATTTTATTATGACTATTTGATTTATATTTAAAATATTATATAGATTTGTTTGTTTCTAACTTTTAAATCTATAGATATTAAGTAGCAAAAACGTTTTTTACATTTATTACTCGGTTAGGTTTTATTTTTAGGAATTCCCGGTCTTGTCCCGTCCCGTCCCATCCCGATCCCTTCACGAATCTGAAATAGGACATAAATGTGCTATCTCTATATATCATCTAAATCTTAGACATTCATCCTTTCTTTATGTTGTCTTCTCTTGCAAACTCATTAGTCCTTCTACAACCCGTTTAGGTTATTTTATAATTTAATGTTATCGACTAAAATTATATTTAGATGTTATATGTATGCAGATTTTAAATGTGTATGTCTGCATCTTACACTCTTTATCTGCAGATTGTCAAAGTTTCCCAATAAACAATTATTGTTGATGTTTCGAGTAAGTAGATGGACTTGGCATTTTAAGAGTTTTAAGATCATTTAGCCCAATATTGGTAAACTATACAACTGGGAATGGAAAAAGAAGAAAAATGAAATTGGCATTTAAGAGATATAACAATGTACATGAAATGTTGTTGTATTATGTAAAGGCCTGTGTTTACTATCGTGCCATCTGTTTAAATCTCTTTCGATGCTACTTCATCAACAACAAAGCTTGAGCTCGAGTCCCTTCAGCTGCTGCATTGAACAACCAATCTTAAGCAAGATGGTCTGTTGTTTTTCTGGTAGAAATTGTCGTTGGAATGTAAACAGCATTGTTCAGTAAACTGTGAGACCGGCCATAGAAGAGATAGATCACGCTTCCAATAAGTAGCCATATCAAGACCCTGATCCATGTCCCAGCTCTGCCATTACAAATTACCATAAAGCGTTTAGAAACATCCCAATATTTGTTGATTCATTCATGGGTCCATCAGACTCACTCACCCAATGTTGATGATCAAGTAGGTGTTGATCAAAATGCAAAGAACTGGAAGGTATGGGACGAATGGGCAGAGAAACCTGAAATAGAATCAAATACAGAATGCCAGTAAGAAAGCGCAGCTCAAGTATAAATCTAAGACTCCAGGTAAGTATATGGTTGTTGCAAAAACCTCAAAAAATCGTCATAACCAGATAACCAACTAAGCAAATGTGTAGAAACTCTTAAGTAAGCAGCAGTTTTGAAGAAAGTGAGGGTAGCAACCAATGATGGCTTGCAGAGTCTTATTTTCAAATAAATTTCTCATTTTTGTGAGAAAAAAAAACATAAATAAGCTTCAGGCCTTACCTCCTTTGTGTCCAAGTTGTGCCTTTCTTCATCCTCGTCAATGTAGCCAAGAGTAATCAAACTGCCAAGCAAGATGGCTGCACTGACACCACATATAGTGAACCGAGGAAAGCTGCCACAGTCAAGAAAAAAACCCATTTGAGATTATAACCATATTACAAATTAAAAACATGCAATTTTTTCAAAACAGCCGTTGCAAAATGTTTCAATAATATTCTGAAACAGGCATGCATTATCTTATTGAGCATACTTAAATCACTTAAGACACACAAGTAGCAGTGATGTCTTTCGAAGCTAATCAACCACCTCAACCAAATAAAAAAAGATTTGTTCAGATTTAAGACTTAATTAGACGTGAGAAAATATATGAATCAGGGCAAGTAGTACAGACATAAGATATCAGATGATGAAATTACCTTCGAAGACGCTCAGCTGAAGCTTATAATATTATCAAAACATTATAATATTCACAGAACGTAATAGAGGAAAAAGAGGCCCGTGACACCCTTACTGTCATCCATTTTAAACTGTATCGCATCTTCTGTGAATTTCTTCATCTTGGCATCAAGTTCAGCTATTGCCTCCTCTCCTTTAGCAATGATTCTATCAATATCCTCGTCTGTGATTGTGCTATCTTTAGAACTGAACACCATATCAGCACCATATCATACCATTTGAAGCAACTTATCCAGTTATCCTTATTGATAGCTGCATAGTTAAGATAAATATTAATTTTTGATACCATTAAGCATCTTATCGCCGACTTCTTGGATATTTACACTTGGGATACATGAACACACAATACTAAAAATCAAAATGTTAGTTAGTCATACAACGTTTGCTCTTAACATGGGAGAATTACTTAGCTCTGTCAACCTCTGCAGCAGCTTTCTTAAGAAGTGTGAGAAAGATTTCAAAAAGAGGAGCACCAGCAGCAAATGTACTAAGTTGCCTGAGAGATAGAAGGGTTGTCATATAACACAATCTTTCAAAACAACGAATGGCCTAGAGAAATTTGGCGTTTTGATACACAAAACCCACACTGTCACAGACATAAATTTCAGATTAGTGTTATTTATCTGAGTTATGAAATTCAAAAGGCAAAGGTTGCTGTAACAAACTCATAACCGGATGAGAAGTTCTTCCATACTCAAACTCATAACCAACTAAAATACTTTCAACAATCGGCCAATGTCATATCTCTCTAATTCCAATAAAAAATGAAATTCTCAATCAATTATTTGACTCTCAAAAGAAAAAAGCAAAACCAAATTTCAGATACCTTACCAATAAGCATGCCAAATGTCTGCAATCAACTCAAAATTTCAAGCGTTTTTGCATTTTCTCTTCATCATCCTGCATTCTTCTGCCTCATCCTTATTTTGGCCTCTATAACCTGTTGCTCTTCCTTTAAAACGATCCAATGACATAATAATCAAATATGAACAAAGCAACATTCAATCAATATTTTTTCAAGATCAGTTTTAGTTACCTGACAGTGTTCCTATGATAAACTTTGATTAGATCTGATAATTTGATGAAGATCACTGTCCATTAATTCAGTAGCTTTATAAACATCACTGAACTGTCTTCGTAATGGTAGACTTGGTAGTGGAACCACATCTCTCATAGATGTAATCTGTTGATTTAAACACAAATAAAAATTGTTCAGATAATTCCACACTGACATTTCTCTAAGATTCCACCCGGTTGCTGCAATTAAACAAACCTCAACTTATCAAATAACTAAAATCTTAAAAGAAGAAGATGATGTCTGATTGAGATCATCAAACCTTGATTTTTGCTACTGTTAGGAAATTACTTTGAGATCATCAAACCTTGATTTTTGCTACTGTTAGGCAATTACCAAGTAATTACATTTGATTACTAACCATTCAAAGAAGAGAAAACTAATCACATAGCAATTGCATTTTTTCAAAGGTAAAACCTTAACTTGATTTGTCAATCCAATAAGATCCCATTTAGAAAAGAGTAATTTCATATTTTTCACCGCACCATCTGATTATCAATGGGCTGCAAAGTACCATTTGAGTCCATGTATTGTGTACAGCAACCAAGAAGTATCTCTGGTGCCCCCTTCCAATGAATAAGAAGGTCAGAATCACCCTGCAGTGAGTTAAAATACGCCTAATCAGCTTCACAGAAAATTTTAGAATGCTAATAGCAAAGGCAAGAAGATTTCATCAAAGTTCTAAGTAATAAAAAGCAACCAAGATCAAAATAGTTTAATCGCAAATCTGAGAATGAAATTATATAAGTCTGGATTAGTTTCGAAATCATAACAAACCAGATAGAATGAACATAAAATGAAAAATGAAAGCACACTATCCTCTTTGTATATCGTGGATAATTTCTGCAAACACCACAAAGAGCACTATCCTCTTTGTAAATCTCAAATCATTCCTTCTCTAGTGGATACTTTATGCAAAATTTTCCAGTAAAATATAAGAAAAGAGATAACTTAGCTTTGGATCTGACATCTGAGCTTAATCTCTCTGTGAAGTCGAGCGAAAACCTTATTCTCCATGGATCTCTCTTGGCGCTTCTCATCGATCATTGGGCGCCGCCGTTCATCTTAATCTCGATGAACATAGGAGAGAGTGTCTCTGTATCTTACGCCGATCATTAGCATCCGGTTCATAGGTTATTTGTATTTGTAATCAGCAGTAACCTAAGAATAGTTCATCAAGAAAGTACAGAAACTGCTGTAATTAACAAATCAAAAACCCAAAAAAATCAAAAACTCCGATCTCAAGGAATCAGAAGAATAAAACTTAAAACAAACAAAAAAACGATCATACCAAACAATTCCATAAGCTCCTCCAGAAATTGGTATAATCAGAGGACGATACTTAGATGTGATCTCCAATAAACTACCACACGATCGTCTTTGAATTTTAACCGCCGGAAAATCTCTGCAATGGCCGCCGCCGTTCATCGCCACGAAGATGGACCTAGATAGATATCAAATAAACCGATTAAAATTCTGGATACAATAAATCTTAATCTGAAGAATGAAAACTAACCTCATCTGTCTCTTCGTGATGAAATCCAAATCCAATTGAATGAAAACTACAGATCTAAAAAAAAAAAAGAAGCAAGGGACCAAAATACTGAATCAATCAATTTATATTAGTTTAACCACATGTGAGATGAGTACATCGCGATCCTCCTTTTGGCTATACAATCGGGATGGAGCTTTTCTCCTTGCGATTCAATTACAGAAGAAAGGAAGAAAATCAACTCAAGAACTCAAGAACTCAGAACTCAGAACTCCGGACGCTCAAAACTCAAATGATCCGATAACAAATCTCGCGGGTCATATGACCCGCGTGTGTATCCGTTTAATGTCGACTTCAAATGACCAATTTACCCTTTTCGAGTTTTTTTGTTACAACTAACCCAATGGCATATGTTCGTAAATATTTAAATAATTTTGACCACTTTTCAAAATGTACCTCCCGATTAATAATATAGATAATATTTTATAAACACAATTGCATATACTGAACAAATTTAAATTAAAAATAGTTTTCTTTACCATATTCGTTTATGTTTCAAACAGTTACTATTTTTTTATGTTATTGACGGTCTCATTCTTTTGTGCTGATATGATAACCCCGAAGGCTAATGGAATATCATTTAGTTGATCTTTATCAGTTTGAATAGTATCAGTCAATCTTGTACTAGTTTTTTAGCAGAGTCAATACAATTTTTATAAGGTTTCTCCTTTAAAAAATTTAATGGGATCCGGAGAAACATGTCTTCCTCCATAGGATTCCAAGTACCCGAGACAATCGAAACCTCGATTCTCTCTGAACTATACGGAGTTTCGTTTGAACAACCAAACCGATGAAACCAAATATGTGTATGTCTATAATTTAGTAAGCATGAGATGTTTAAAGCTTAAGATAAACTTATCTTGTTGAGTGATTGGAGATAGGAGATATCGCTTGAAAACGAAGATGACATATCGGATATAAATTTAGCTCAAACGACTATGATTTTATGTTGATAACTTGTTTTGAACGAAAGAAAATACTTGTTGTTCTCTTATTCATAAGTCATAAGGCAATTATAAGGATACAAAGCTAGGATTTATCGTGAAAACCAAGTAAAAATTTTAGAATCTATTAATAGACCTATAATGAGCATCACAAAATCAACATAATACTCATAACATTATGCATTATTTAATTTATTTAACTGTTTACAAGACATATTTATTTTTTCCACACAAACTTAGCTTTTATTTCTACACAAACTTTATTAACACATCAAATAGTGTTTTATTTCTTCTGGTAACCCAAAACACACGACGAAATCCACACGACCACACTAATTTAAGAAGTTTTGTAACCGCCATATAAATTTTTGCAGTGGGCTTTGCAAAAAGCCTCTTATTCTCACTTATTTTTTGATAAAGCTCTTATTCTCACTTCCTTTCAGTAATTTATTGTGATTAGACGATCGATCATATATAATCAACCATCAACCTTCATGTCGGTTTCAGAGTCCCACTTAAACGCTCCACTTGGCTTACTT
>OVBW01002622.1:0-11581 GCA_900406355.1 Erysimum pusillum
AGTGCCCAGGAACATCAACAAGATGAACAGGCTTGATTTTTCCTTTCTGTCGCATAGAACAAGCACATGACGTGGTTTGGTAATGTGTTAGTCCATCCCATCACAATCAACTGCACTTGTTGTTTAAGATAGGACAAAGTAAGAATCTATACCTTAGTGTTTCAGTGTGAAGAACGAAAGCCTGTTCATTTTGATCATGATTTCGTCTATCAGAAGCATTACACAAAGTGAACTATATGTACCGCAGATGAGGTGATCGATTGCGTGTAATTTGACTGGGAAAATCGATTACGATCTTCAGAAAATAATTTTGACAAAATAATCGAGATCAAGTCTAGGCAGATAAACCGGCAGAGTGTTTTGTTGCAGTTATTACGAACGGTATGGTGTTTGTTAAGTAAGCTTATTATTATTGTCATTCCATCAATAAACGAGTTATTGAAGAATGGGCCGAAGCCCATTTTCAATCTGAAAGCGGTACCTCATCCAATATAAACCCGACCCGACCCGGCCCGTAACGACTCGCAATCTCTCTCTTTCATATCAATTTTGAAAAATTTCTCTCTTCAATGGCTCCTTGTAGTCTCGTACCACTGTGAATCGAGGAGCTTAGTTTTTCGGAAGATCATAGGCATTGATTCTTCTCTTCTGAGAATCCATTGCAGAATCTCTTTGCATAATTACTCAAATATGGAATTTACAGAGGCTTATAAGCAGACAGGTCCCTGCTGTTTCTCTCCAAACTCTCGTTACGTCGCCGTCGCCAATGATTATCGTCTCGTGATCCGCGATACCTTTTCGTTTCAGGTGAAAAATAGTTCGATTTGGAATTACTTCCACTTAAACCCTTTATTAGAATGGCAATTTTAGCTAGGAGATTTTTGGATCTTACTTCAAATGAATGTTGAAAATGCAGCTAGATCTTGTGCTTTACATTGGGTTTACTAACTTGGGTTTGTAAAATTTTGGAAATTGGAAACTTAGAGATGAGGATGATGATAATGTCGTTGAAGTTTTTTTTTTTTTTTTTTGGATCTATCTACTAATCTCCAATGAATATGTTATGGATGTAAATGCAGGTTGTGCAATTGTTTTCTTGCTTAGATAAAATAAGCTACATAGAATGGGCTCTTGATTCTGAGTACATTCTTTGTGGTCTCTATAAAAAACCCATGATTCAAGCTTGGTCATTGAAACAACCAGAATGGACTTGCAAGATTGATGAAGGTCCTGCTGGTATTTCATACGCTAGGTGGAGTCCAGACAGCCGTCATATACTCACTACGTCGGAGTTTCAGCTGCGGTTAACGGTTTGGTCTCTTTTGAACACAGCGTGTGTTCATGTTCAGTGGCCTAAGCATGGTTCGAAGGGAGTTTCATTCAATCAAGATGGGAAGTTTGCAGCGATCTGTACACGGCGTGACTGCAAGGATTATGTTAACCTTTTGTCTTGTCAGTCATGGGAGATAATGGGTAGCTTCGCTGTTGACACCTTGGACTTGGCTGATCTTGAGTGGTCACCTGATGATAGTTCTATCGTAGTGTGGGATTCGCCTCTCGAATATAAGGTATGATTGCTTTGATCTTGATACTATTTTTAGATAGTTGCTTACCTGGTTATTGGGTTTTTGTTATATTTGGTTTGTTGGGGATATCTCTAAAGTTTATAACCTTTGGGCAGGTTTTAATCTATTCTCCAGATGGTAGGTGTCTATTTAAGTACCAGGCATATGAATGCGGACTTGGTGTGAAGACTGTTTCCTGGTCTCCGTGTGGTCAGTATCTTGCCATTGGTAGCTATGATCAAATGTTGCGGGTCCTGAATCACCTTACTTGGAAAACATTCGCTGAGTTTTTACACCTATCAACAGTTCGTGCGCCCTGTTCTGCTGCTATTTTCAAGGTAAAACCCTTTCCATTCTTTGATAAGGTTTCTATCAGCCTGACAAATGCTGATTGTCAACTCAGGCGTGTATTTTAACCTATTGGTCATTACTTTTTTCTAGGAAATCGATGAACCCTTGCAGCTTGATATGTCTGAGTTATCTTTGGATGAAAACTTTATGCCAAGCAATTATGGTAACAACGATTCCAAACCTATTATTGTATTTTCTGACAAGGAAAACATCCGTACCACTCTTGTTGTTTGTAATCTTATCATGTTTCTCTGTGGTCCTACGTCCAGATGCTTCAGAAGGCTATATAAGTGTTAGGTACGAAGTCATGGNTTTTCTGACAAGGAAAACATCCGTACCACTCTTGTTGTTTGTAATCTTATCATGTTTTCTCTGTGGTTCTACGTCCAGATGCTTCAGAAGGCTATATAAGTGTTAGGTACGAAGTCATGGAGTTACCGGTAGCTTTTCCTTTCCAAAAACCTCCTGCAGACAAGCCTAACCCAAAGCAAGGAGTCGGTAAGCTCTTTCTTCTGCGACCAAATGCAACCTTGGAAACTGCAATCGAATATTAAAACTTTCCTTCTTGTTTTGAACTTCCAAAAGCTAAACTCTTTCAATATATTCTCAGGCCTTCTGGCTTGGAGCAAAGACAGCCAGTACATATGCACACGAAATGACAGTATGCCCACTGCTCTGTGGATATGGGACATGCACCGCCTTGAGGTTGCAGCCATCTTGGTCCAGAAGGAACCTATACGAGCCGCTGTGTGGGATCCAACCTGCACACGCCTCCTCCTATGCACTGGAAGCTCTCACCTCTACATGTGGACTCCCTCGGGTGCGTTCTGTGTATGCAATCCCCTCCCGGGCTTCTCCATTTCTGACCTCAAATGGAACATCGATGGAAGTTGTCTGCTTCTCAAAGACAAAGACGCGTTCTGTTGTGCCACGGTCCCATCTCTGCCTGAATCCAGCGACTACAGCTCTGATGACTGAAGATTCCTTGTTTTTTTTTGTAAAAGTTGCAACCTTGTGTGTCTTTCAATTTTAGGAGTTTTTTTTCTTCCGCGAGTATGACTAGTGAATGTTAACTGATTTTCAATGTATAAAGAAGCTTTCTTGAGTAACAAAATAACCGTTGAGTCCTTCATCCAGCAAAATAAAGTTCTCATTTCAGGATATAGGCTCCTGCTTCATATTTAGCTTGAGATAGATATGATTGAGTTTCTTCAAGTATGTCGTTGGAACTATGGTCTTTCCATGAACCAATGATTTCTGGTTTATGCCCATGATTTGTAACTGTATGACAAACTTTACTCTTGAAATGGTAACAGATACGGTGGGCATTGCATTATTGATACAACAGTCAACCCTTCAAGAAAATATCTTCAATCAGGTTAGCTCACTGGGGATGTAATGTGACATATGTGTATATAAGATAACTCATTTTGTTCAAAAATAGATAGATCTCATTTTGGCCTTAGGATTCCTCCACCCAGTAAGGGTGTAAAGAGGAAAAAATATCTCATTAAAAATATCAGTGAAACTAGGAAACCAGACAGAGATTGAGAATGATATCCTGGTTTCTCACCGTTATTAATACAATACTCAACCACATAGTCAACAAGGAGAAGTAGATATTTAGATAAATATCTCTGCTCTGTTTAATCTCCATTAGCAAGTTGTGCATCTCTCTTTCAAGTCTCTGTAGCTTGTGGTCCATTATCTATATCAATAGGTGTTGACTTTTACCTAAACTATGAAGACAAACATTTGCTGCTACATTCATCCAACTTGCTCATCTTGATTCACTCCCTATTCTCCTCTTGTGTGAACATTATTAGGCACACTCACTTGCTGAAGCTGTTCCAGTGAAGTTTCTATGTGGGAGATTTAGACCTTGATAGTTTCATGAACCATTGACTCATAACTTACAAACTATTTAGGTTGTTTAGAGATCTGAAATTCAATAACTTTCTTGGAAACAAGAAGTTGTTTCTATATCTTAGGACATGAAGAAACAGAACATCCATACACATTTGTTGCAAGGCACACTAACCTACACAGTTCGTTTCCTTTGTACAATTAATTTATACAACTTAAGGAAACTGACCACACTCTTAATATGTTTAATATGCATCAACAGGACGATGAAGATGAATTGCTCTGAGTTCTNGACATGAAGAAACAGAACATCCATACACATTTGTTGCAAGGCACACTAAAGGCACACTAAAGGCACACTAACCTACACAGTTCGTTTCCTTTGTACAATTAATTTATACAACTTAAGGAAACTGACCACACTCTTATATGTTTAATATGCATCAACAGGACGATGAAGATGAATTGCTCTGAGTTCTTTGAAGCTCCTCCTGCACATCACTTCTCTTCCTTTTCCTTCCTGAATTCGCCGGAGCTTCATATTTACCGGCGTCAAGAGGGAAGTTGAGCACGGCTTTTCTTCCACGGAGCTTAAAAGCTGCACAGTCATAAGCTCTTGCAGCATCAACATCACTCTCAAATGTTCCAAGCCAGATCCTTGATCCTTTCTTTGCCGGATCCCGAATCTCTGCTGCAAATTTCCCCCATGGCCTTCGTCTCACTCCTCTGTAATGTCTCGCTTCTTCTTCTTCTTCGAACCTCTCTGCTTTTTTCACACTCTGATCAGTCTCATATGCTGATGAGTTCAGCTCTGGTGATGACTGTGATGATTCAGCTTCAATTTGAAGAAGCTCGTTGACGAAAGAATCCGGATCAAGAACAGGCGAATCAGGTTCTTGTTTAGGAACCTGAGGTTCTATACACCAAAGTCCTGAGACAAAAGAAGCATCGAAGTCAAAGTCTCCCATGAAACCATCACAAACCAACAAGTCTTCAAAGAGATGCTTCTGCATAGCTTCCAAATCGGAGCTTTCCTCAAAAGTCGCCATTGTTTGTTGACAGATGAGAAACAGAAGAAAGAAAGAGAATCTGCAAGTGATGATTGAACAAAAGCTCTGATGCTTTGTTTCATATATATAAAGGGAAAAATAGAAAGAGGAAGGAGACAAGAAGGTAATCACAAGGTTTTAGCAGCCATGGATGGGGTAGGGACACACACAACTATGATTTTGTCGCTCTCTTAGTGGTTTTAGAGATGGGCCATAAGTCTGATCAATTAATACAATTTATGAAGACAACGTCCAACTTTTTGTAAGGACCTTCACCCAAGTTGTTGTGTGACGTGACACTTCACACAGCAAAACTGTAATCAATGCTTAACTTTTTACATTTGGTTCCAACGATGAATCTTCTCATATGTATTATGCTCAACTTGTCTTTTACCTCTTACCTCTGATGCTGACTACTACAATCCATTTGATTCTCAACGGCACTGCATATTTTATTTCTTTTTTGTTTCTTTTTTGCTAACATCCCATTATTCTTTTTGTTTTTATTCGAAATTAAGAATTATTGGTATTATGCATAATGACGAAATATTCTTACGATTTCAGATGTTGTTTTTTTACCAAGTCATGTAGGTTTACAGANTATGCTCAACTTGTCTTTTACCTCTTACCTCTGATGCTGACTACTACAATCCATTTGATTCTCAACGGCACTGCATATTTTATTTATTTTTTGTTTCTTTTTTGCTAACATCCCATTATTCTTTAATTTTTGTTTTTATTCGAAATTAAGAATTATTGGTATTATGCATAATGACGAAATATTCTTACGATTTCAGATGTTGTTTTTTTACCAAGTCATGTAGGTTTACAGACTCAAATTTTTTTTATAGTCATTTTTTGGGTGGAATTTATATAGTCATTTTACCAAGTGTGTCATCATGTAGAATTAAGGACAAAAATAAAAAATAAACCAATTCATTTAAGACTTCCACTCTTGTAATTTCTATTCAAAGATAAGCCATTTGTCTTTGTGTTCATCAAAATCAAAACTTGATTGCAACTTTAAAAAAAAACCAAAACTTGATTGCAACTAAGCATTTACTTAGGTTGATTTGATTTTTGAAAATTCTGTTACGACTAGGTAAATTACTCTGGATTATTTGTACATCAAATAACTTAATTTGTAGCATACGTGAATTAGTTTTTCTGTAAATGAGACTCGAAGTATGAAATATCGAGATATCCATTATATATAGTTAAAATATCAAAATCGAATCTAACATTTAACAAAAGACAGTTTATCATGCCTTCCGGAGCCCTATATTACAGTTTTCTAAACTCTTTGATTAAGCTACGTGTAATTGGCTTGGAAAACCTATTAATTCGTCGACCTTCTCGTAANAATATTCTTACGATTTCAGATGTTGTTTTTTTACCAAGTCATGTAGGTTTACAGACTCAAATTTTTTTTATAGTCATTTTTTTGGGTGGAATTTATATAGTCATTTTACCAAGTCTGTCATCATGTAGAATTAAGGACAAAAATAAAAAATAAACCAATTCATTTAAGACTTCCACTCTTGTAATTTCTATTCAAAGATAAGCCATTTGTCTTTGTGTTCATCAAAATCAAAACTTGATTGCAACTTTAAAAAAAAACCAAAACTTGATTGCAACTAAGCATTTACTTAGGTTGATTTGATTTTTGAAAATTCTGTTACGACTAGGTAAATTACTCTGGATTACTTGTACATCAAAAATAACTTTGTAGCATACGTGAATTAGTTTTTCTGTAAATGAGACTCGAAGTATAAAATATCGAGATATCCATTATAGTTAAAATATCAAAATCGAATCTAACATTTAACAAAAGACAGTTTATCATGCCTTACGGAGCCCTATATTACAGTTTTCTAAACTCTTTGATTAAGCAATGAATCAGCTACGTGTAATTGGCTTGGAAAACCTATTAATTCGTCGACCTTCTCGTAAACCATTCCGTTTACATGTCACCCGGAAAACACATCCCAAAAGATGTATTATACAATGCTTCTTAATGGATAAAAATTTAAAAGAGGAAAGACAGCTCAATCAAGTTGTTTTCCTGGTAGGCCTCTCCTGGTGGGAAATGATTTGCAGCAACTTGATTTTTGGATTTTTAATTAANTCTTAATGGATAAAAATTTAAAAGAGGAAAGACAGCTCAATCAAGTTGTTTTCCTGGTAGGCCTTCTCCTGGTGGGAAATGATTTGCAGCAACTTGATTTTTGGATTTTTAATTAATTTGTAGGGCTCCATAACAATTAAACCTAATCCACCCTCCTTTTACATAAATAATAAAATGAACATTGATATGATTGATTTGGATGTCCTATTTGCGCCATCATCCATTATTGGTTGTCCATGACTCAATGATATCTTAATCACTTTTATGTTCATAATTGAATACCGAGTCTATTAATTTCAAAGTAGTTTCAGATAAAACATATATACTGAATGTTTTTTTCGTAAGTAAAATATTGTACAAAAATATATCATAACAAATACAAAAGTGAAATAAGAAATCATATGGAAAACAAAAAAAATTGAAAAATGCATCTTCAGACTTTATGTATGAGTTTCCCTTAATTTTCGTTTTTTTTTTAAAACCCTTAGTTGGGGTCAAGAAAAGAGGGGAAAAAAAAAGAAGAAACCCTTAATTATCGTTCTAAAGTTTACAGATAATACTGAAAAGTGAAAATTCAAGTTATCGTTTTTGCTCACTGCTCATCATTATAAGCTNATTGTATGAGTTTCCCTTAATTTTCGTTTTTTTTTTAAAACCCTTAGTTGGGGTCAAGAAAAGAGGGAAAAAAAAAAAGAAGAAACCCTTAATTATCGTTCTAAAGTTTACAGATAATACTGAAAAAGTGAAAATTCAAGTTATCGTTTTTGCTCACTGCTCATCATTATAAGCTTAGCCAAAGTTGCTTATAACTTCCGGGTCTTGCTTATAGTGACATTCGGGTTTTACCCATCAAATCACTTTATTACTGTGACACAGAAATTTAATTCTGTCCATTAAAAAACTAAAAGGAGTTTAGAGAGATAAAAAAACTAAAGTTTGGTGTTCAAAAAAAAAAAAAAAAAACTAAAGTCTAAAAGGTTTACTAGCGAACTATTCACCTTTATTGTGCATTAGCTAACAGTTGTAATTTACACTTAAATGTTTTTGTTTTATACTCCATAAACAAAAGATCGGAAACATCAAACAGGTATTAAGAGACTGTCCTATTTCAACCACCAACATCATTTCGAGAAAAGTATGAATTGAATTGTATTAGCTAGGTGACTCTTTGACACTTGCACATACTAAACCTACAGTACGTAGTTATGTTTTTTTTTTTTGGTTTTAAGTAATTATATATATTGAATGCACTGCTTTATTAGTTTTTTAGGCACATTAACTACTTTGTTTCTAAGTTGGAATCTCATGTATTCCAATTATCGGATGTCGATAATTGTTCTATGTGGTCTATTGATGATTCTGATCGCCATAATTAAGTTTGAGAGCACTCGAGTTTGGAACTCTATTTACTCATCCAAGCCTTTTTACTTTAACAATCAACCTTAACAGTTCAATTAGCTAACAATACTTATTCATTTTTTATTATATAGAAATTTAACACATGTAAGATTATACAACATACAACCGGAACAAACTTGATCAAAAACACACCAAAATCTAACTAAATTAACCGAGTATCTACTCTAACCGAATCAAAATGACTTTGGTTATATATAACTTATAATTCAATCATATTTTAACGAAAACTAAATTAGTCAAACCAACCTACCCAAATGGAATCCGAAAAATTAACCAAAATACCTCCAACTATTTTACAAGAAAGCGAGAAAAAAGAAGAATAGAGGCCCAAAAAATGTGGCAATTGCACAACAAAAAAGAAGAAGAGGCATTGAAGTGACGTGGAGTTCAACAGTCACTCGCATCGTTACGCATGGGGTAAGCAAGTTGCGTGTACGTAGACCACACCTCTCTCAATTCATAAAATCCACTCTCTTAATTCATGAAATCCGACAACCATCCGATAATACAAGTATGATTTTCTGGCCATTAAAAATGTTGTTTGGTAAGAAAAAACGCAAGAAAGTACGGTCCCCAAAGCCGACAATTAAGGGTGTTTTGACAGCGTTTTTTGCCACCACAGCCGCAGTATTCCTCTTGTTGCTGGCCGGTCTATCCCTAGTTGGCACAGCCGTGGCATTAGCCGCCTCCATGCCGCTATTCCTTGTATTCACCCCCGTTCTCGTACCAGCGGGTATTACCGCCACTGTTCTTGCTTCAGGTTTAATGGCTGGAGGCATCTCCGGCGTGACGGCTCTCACCATCTTAATGTGGCTCTACAAGTAAGAATTAACACTAACCCGCATAACATTCATTTTTATTTTTAATATGTATGCGCAATATACTACGTAGTATACAAAACTTTCCAATTCTTTTGGGCTTAGGCGATGATCTAGCATTTGGTGTTATGTTGGTGACGACTAATATCTGATTTGTCTACTTTTATTATATCTATATAACTTTGGATTCTACATTACGTGAGGGCATAGACGGATTAGTTTAATTATAAATAAATTAGGCGGGAGCGTAGTCACAATAATATTATTATATAATATGTGAACTACAAGTGTCCAATTAGTTATGCCTTACTTTGGAGAAATAATATATTTTGGACCAAATAAAGCATTCATCTCTAACATATAGTAATCAGTTTTCTACTTGAACAAGTAGTTAGTAGTTTAGTGGTTTCGAAGATACTCAAGATCATAAGTTAAAATATATTTGGGAGGGATATATAATATACGTTATAGATATGGAATTATCAACATATGATACCAGACACCATAAGAAATTATAAAGCAAAGGTATAAGTCTCTAGAGGCAATTAAAAGAAAAACTAAAACGAGTTAACTATAAATAAGTATTATTCGACTTCTTAATAATGAAGGAATCAGCAATGAATGGAAAAAAAAAACACAATCATCAAACTTTCATTTATATCCATTTTTGTTTTCAGTTACAAATTGGCGCTTTCATCTATGCATTGTCGTAATATTTTTATGCATCAACAGTCTCGTTGGTGGCGAACAATTTTGAGCGGTAATTAACAAGAATGTGATACCACGATTTTGATAACCATACGTATTCAATTGTGTCTAGGAAAATTACAGGGAAGGACCCGCCAAAAATTCCAGGATTGATACCAAGTGGAGATACACCAGATGGAGATGCACCGAGTGGAGATGTACCGGGTGGAGCTACACCAGGTGGAGATGCACCGGATGGAGCTTTATCGGGTGAAGCTGCACCGATTGGAGATGCATCGGGTGGAGCCGCACCTGGTGGGGATGCATCGGGTGAAGCCGCACCAGCTGGAGCTGCACTTGGTGGGGATGCATCGGGTGGAGCCGTACCGGTTGGAGATGCATCGGGTGGAGCCGCACCGGTTGGAGATGCATCGGGTGGCGCCGCACCGGTTGGAGATGCATCAGGGGAAGCTGCACCGAGTGGAGGTCCTTCACCCGCAGAACCAGATAAACTAGCGCCAACGAAATCTACAGCTAAACCAGTTAAACCAACAACTAAACCGACATCTAAAACGTCATCTAAATCGGCATCTACACCAATATCTAAGCCAACATCTAAACAACCACTTCAACCGACAGCTAAACCGACAACTAAACCGGCAACCAAATCAACATCTAAACCGACAACTACACCGGCAACAAAACCAACATCTAAACCGACAACTAAACCGGCAACCAAATCAACATCTAAACCGACAACTAAACCGGCAACAAAACCAACATCTAAACCGAAAACTAAAACAACATCTAAAGCGACGGTTAAACCAACAGATAAACCGACACCTAAACCGGTTGCTAAGCCTACAACTAAACCGACACTAAAACCGATAGCTAAACCGACAGCTAAGCCGATAGTAAAACCTACAGCTAAACTAGGAGCTAAACAAACAGCTAAGCCGGCAGCAAAACCAGTAGCTAAGCCGACACCTAAGCCAACAGCAAAACCGGCAGCAAAACCAGTAGCAAAACCAGCAACTAAACCATCAGCTAAACCGACAACAAAACCGGCAGCAAAATCGGCAACAAAACCAGCAACTAAACCATTAGCAAAATCAGCAGCTAAACCGACAACAAAACCAGCAACAAAACCAGCAACTAAACCAACAGCTAAACCGGTAGCTAAAACGAAAAAATGAAAATAAAGACATAGCAAGGAATAAGATGGAGGAGGCGGATGCTTTCTCTCTCCTCTCTTTTCTTCTCTCCCTTCTCTCTAAAAACTAGATCTAGGGTTTTTTTCTCCGCGTTCGGCGGCCGTCACCGGCTCCGGCCTTGTGCCGGCGCCGCGTGATGGCCTCCCTCTTTCTCTTTTCGCTTTCCTTTGTTGTTGGCTGGTCTTGGCAGGTGCTTTGAGAAGTTGGGAGTGAAACGGATCGCTTGGTCCGACGGTGGCGGCTCCTCCTCCGCCGATGCAGAAGGGACCTCGTCTTTTGGCGTTGCGAGGGCGACGTTTCAGCTGAGGCCGGTTTGAAGACGCCGGATTTCTCGCGAGACTCCCCTCTCGGTTCACCTCACCGAGAGCGTTGGCCTATCTGCAACGTAAGTCGGTGGAAGACGGTGGCTGCCTCGCGGTTTCAGTCCCGGTGCTGTAGATCTGAGAGAGCCGGCAGAGATCTCACCGCCGCTTGCGGTTTGGGA